>JAUEJL010078694.1:0-27606 GCA_032274825.1 Drosophyllum lusitanicum
TATATTCTCTTTCTCTCCTTTTCGATACCTTGCTATCGATGCCGCCGCCGAACCAAGGTTGGTTGATGCCACATTCCTTCTCCTCGGCGTCGCCTTGACACCACTAAATATGCTTCTCTCATTTCTTTTATATTTTATCTTTTATTGTATTTTACGTTTCAGTATGAGCATTCGATCTCCTACCGCTCTCAATGCGGAGGGAGTATTGGAGATATGTATATTAGGTTTTAGTGTAGCATAGACTGACCCAATTGTATTGATGAGCCAGGTTCTATTAGAGTCTCCTTTGTACCCTTATACTCTATAAATAGTGGTTAATATAATACATAATACCTACGGGTGACCTAACTGTTGCTACCAAATAGAGTAACTAGAACACTGAACACTATGTAAATAGTGGTTAATATAAATACATAATACTCAACCAAGTTTTCCAAGTTAGCAAGCAAGAACAATGAACACAAGAGTTGTATCTCATTGTCAACCCCTAATTGTTGCTACCAAATAGAGTGACTAGAACACATAACAATGTTGTTGTTGTGAACAAAGGTTTGCAAGATATAGTTCACCTTGTCTTTGGTATCAAAGGAAGATTTTTCTTATTTAGAAATCCTACAAAGAAAATCAGATTCAATAAACTTAAGAGTGCATTTATTATCTATAGTATATATGTTGCAGATTTGGATATCATGCATGTTAATTATAATACTAATGGTGATCCACAAGAACATTGTTTAATTAAGTGAAGTGGTCTGTAAGGATAAGTAAAACGAGTATAATTGTCGTTAATCACAAAAATGTATGATCCATCACTAACGGTGATAGATGAAACAATACGCATATGAAAAAGAGAAGCGAGTTTACGTGCTTCCGAGGCTAGACATGATGGTGCGCCATTGTCCATGTATCACGAATCGTTTATGGGATAATATGAGTGCGATCTATTTCCAATCATCTACATGGAGGCACCATCAACTATACATTTTGAGGTTATAAAGAGGATCTTAATATATGTAAAAGGTACCTTGGATTATAGCTTTTTTATAAATCTTTGGAAAACTATCATTTAGTCCAATATAACAATAGTGATTGGATCGAGATCAGTTAAATGTCGAAGATGGAAAGAGTACCATGGGTTCTTGTACAGATTTGTAAATCACAACTTCTACTAGGAATTTGAAGAAGCAGCCTATAGTAACACTCAAATTCTGAAGTTGAGTATGTTGCTAGTGTTGCTTGATTTTGTCAAATATGCTATTTGACCAAGAAAAGTGTTAAAAACATTGCAGATGTCAGAAGTTGAAGCTGTTGCAGTTTTTGTAGATAGCATGTTAGCCATATCATAGGGGTAAAATCCAATCTTTCATAATGGAAGCAAACACATTGGTACAGTTGTTCCCATTTATATAAGGGAATGCAGTAACATATTGAATTTTTAAGTGAGAGTGATAGGAGTATTCATGAAAGTTACATTTTATATCAAAATAAAAATTACAGAGTTTATATAGAGTACACCGAAATTTGAAACTCTAACAGTGAAGCTCTAACACTATTTTTGTTTAAAAATGGAGTTCTATAATCGTCGATAACAATTACATCATGGAGAAGAACACGACTCAAGTGATGAAGTCGCAGGATTATCATTTATCAAAGGCTAAGCACTTCGTTCACATATCTTTCAAGAAGATTATCAACGATGACTCTGTAACCTTTTTCCGTTGGATGAAAACTATCCCAGAAAAGATACTTAGAGATATTTGAACAAGTCGGGCCGAGTGCATTACACATCCAACTCACCTCCACCTCTCCTGTGCCACAACAACCTTTGTTCACTATCTCAAATCCTAATAAGAATCACATTGACAAAAAAACATACATAAACAGACTATTTAATTAGTCATGAAGCTCATTGAAGAAAAAAGAGATTAGAAAAGGAAGAATCATATGAATTATACCATATGATTGCGGATTATTGACTATGTCAAGTAAAGGGGTGTAAATATCAGCAAAGACGACTTTAACAGGAGGGTTTCTGGATCTAAGAGAATGAAGCTCAGAAGATAGTTTGTTGTTGAAGAACTCAGCTGCTTTGTTGTAAAGTGTTGAACATGATCTGTTTTTCCCTCCATTAAAAGTTATTGAAGTTGGCATACACCCAATTGGTGGTAAACTTAGAACAACCACCCTTCTTGCTCCAAGCCTGTGAAGCTCCTTCAAATCAATAAGCAAACACCAAAAGTATACAATTGTTAATAATATTCATCCATAGTTAGTTAAATACAATAAACAAAGCTATGATAGAGATGATACTATTGTTTGTGTGTGTTTGTGTTCATAAATGGTTACTAAAAAACATCACATATCTTGCATAGAAATGAAAGAGTTAAACCTTTACCTGTATAAATGTCGAAGCTTCTGCTACTAGAAAGTTAGCGTAAGAGGGTATATCGTATTCGATTTTCCGAATCGGGTAGTAGAAGTAATTATCGACGAAATCATCACTTCCCGTTGCCACCAAAAACAAACTGTTACTCAAAATGTTATTTGTTTCCTTCTTACCCACCAGTACATGAAGTCTCCTAATGTAATTAGTGAACATTTCCAGCTGATCCACCATTGGTATGACCATCTGATTATCATAAAGACCAAAAATTACACAATTTAGTATGAAAAGAACTCTAAAATGTTAAAAAAAGTAGCAGAAAATATATCATATATGCATACATTTATTGTTGAGGTGAGAGGATCAAGTCCTGTGGCTCCTGAGGCAAAGCTTACACCAGTGATCAGATCTTGGTCTTGTATTAATGGGTCTATGTATGCTGGCACATACTCCTTAACATTTATTTTCTCAGCTGAAAAATGAAAAAAAAAAAAAAGATTGATAAAATGGAGAGATAAGATTTCTTAGTTTAAAATGTGTGTTTATGAGTGTTTTATGATGAAATTTATGGAAAAAGGATCCGTGTTGCTAGCCTAACTTAGCTGCTGCTGCATTCACAAATCACTTAAATTACTAAACTGTTAAATGACTTAAATACCCTTTAGTTAAGTGGTTTATGAGTGCAACTACTCCTACATTAGATGTTGTTAGTAGCACGGATCCTTTTCGTGGAATTTATATGTATCTATGACATAAATTCCATAACCACGAGATAGTATATATGAAAAGAATACCAATCAAGTCTGCAGGCGTCTTTGCGTTAGAGAACCTTCCCGTTGCTTTTGCACCCAGAAAGTTTACTCCATAAGGAGGGAAGTTGGCCTTTATAAACGTCGGAATGTAGTTGTTATTTCCTTGATCCAAGATCGAGTCTCCAAACGCTATCACAGCTGGAATCGTCACATTCGCAGGCAACTTGAAGGTTGCTAGACCAGTGTTAACTAGTAGATTAAGGTAGAGACAAAATAAAAGAATAGTTGCTGGCATTCTTGAAGTACTGAAAACTATATCCATGATGATTCTTGAAGAAAGAAATTAAACAAAGTAGTAGCTCTTAAAATTAGTCTGTTTTAAGAAATTAAAAAGTGTTTGAAGTAGGTAAAACACTCATCTCATGATATAAAGATGATAGTCAGTTTTAAAAACTGAATCCTTAACTTATGCCAAATAAAACTTTACCTTTGGAATACAGTAAGTTGCATACTCAACTATAACCTCAATAACATTATAAAATTATAACAGTTAAATAGTAGTCATTTAGCCAAACTATATTAAATTATTACACGAGAGGTTATATATCTTCCTACTTTTTATTTCTACTCATCATCCTACTTATAAGATCAAGACAAGTGTCAAAATTAAAGGAAGAAATAAAGAAAAAGAATTGATGGATTCCACATGTCATTATTAAATAAGTAACAGATTAAAATACGAAGATTTAGTAGGAGTTCCTGTTAAATAAAGTAACTTGTGATTCTCTTAAAATTACAAGTTTATCATAACAGGCTATTAATTAATACTTTTATCTTATAATATGATGTGCTTGAAGATACTAGTGATGGTGTTCAAGATTTTGAGGGTTAAAAAAGACTTTAGTTGAAACCGGATTTAAAAGAAAGTATCAAGACCGGTTTTTATCAACCGGTTTCAAAAACCGACAACATGTGCACCAATTTAAGAACCGGTTACCAAACCAATTAAAAGGTTTAAAAACCGGTATAAAACCATGCCAAGTTTTGTCATTTTCTAAACCGGTTTGGGTGTAATTTTTTTGACGCGAATTATCTCGCTAATCTTCCAAACCTTATAATACCGGTTTAGAGGAAAGCCGGTCCATCTGCTTAGAGATGTAAATGAGCCGAGCTTTACACTAATCAAGCCAAGCTTTTTTAGAAATGCAGAAGCTCGAGCTCGTAATTTGAGACTCGAGCTTGGCTCGCTTAGTATTTTACGAAGTTCGTTAGAAGCTCATTTATTTTTTTGTTTTTTTAAAAATAGTTTAATTATATAAATAATAAATAAAAACAATTTCAATTTCAATTTTAAATTTTAAATTTTTTTATTTTTTTCATATTTAATGATATAAAAACAAGAGTTAATTTCATAAATGGTCCTTTAACTAACCACGAATTGCAAGTCTAGTCCTTTTTTTTGAAAAAGTTGCAAACTTCCTCCTTTAACTACCATTTTGTTACATGTATGGTCCTTTTTAACGTTTTCCGTTAAATAAGTCTGTTAACTTTTATAAATTGACTTTTTTACCCTTATTTATTTATTTATTTTATTAAGAATATAATAATAATTATTTATTATATTTATTTTATTAAGAATATTTATTTATTATTATTAGTAAACCCTAAATCTCTTCTTCCTCTCTACAGATTTCTTCTTCCCCTTTTTTCTCCTCTCCTCTCATAGCCAACCACCACCGCTACCTCACCGGTGGATTTACACCACCATCGTTCTCACTCTCATCTCATTCTCTCTCCCAGCCAACCATCACCACCATCGTGCATCACGTCGCCAAGAACTCACAGATCTCCGAACAAAGCATCACCATCGTGCACCACGTCGCCAAGAACCCACAGATCTCCAATCGTACACCACCTGTGACCGGCGACAGGCTCCCCCATCTGTTTGTGACTCTCATCACCACCATCGTCGCTGTCACCATCGTAATCGCTATCTCCATCGCTACGACAGAGCCACCATCGTGCACCACCATCTGTTTGTGTGCGTGTATGTTTAGATTTAGGGTTTTTAAGGAGTTCGATTCTTGGGTGTTTTTTTGAAAGTTTGGGTTTTCGATTTTGAGTGTGTGTGTGTGTGTGTGTGTGTGTTTAGATATGTCACAGGGTGTGTGTGTGTGTGTGTATGTTTAGATCTGTTACAGGCGGCGGAGGTTGGTGGTGGTGGTGGTGGTTGGTGATTGGGTTTTTGGTGGTGATTGGTGTTTGGGTTTTTGGTGGTTTATGGAAGAAGAAAAAGAACTGTGTTTTAGGAGTTTGTTGGTGATGGTGATTAGAGGTAGGTGGTGGTGGTTTTTTTGGGTGGAGGTGGCGTGGTGATGGCGGCGGCGGAGGTGGCGGTGGTGATGACGGCGGCGGCGGCGGTGGAGGTGGGTTGTGGCAGTTGGGTAGAAGAATGGGATGGTGGATAGAAAAGAGAGAAAAAGTGTGTGTGGAGGAAGATGAATAGAGATAAATGTGAGATTTTTTTTTTTAAAAGTTAAATATTACTTACAACTATCAAAAAATTAAAAAAATGTAAAATGACCCAAATACCCCTGACTTAACAGACTTATTTAACGGAAAACGTTAAAAAGGACCATACATGCAACAAAATGGTAGTTAAAGAACGAAGTTTGCAACTTTTTCAAAAAAAAGACTAAACTTACAATTCGTGGTTAGTTAAAGGACCATTTATGAAATTAACTCTAAAAACAATTTAAATTTTGAATTATTTCATATTTAATGATATAAAAATATATAATACAATTATATAAGTAATAAATAAAAAGTAAAAAATAAATATTATATCAAAGCACGTTTAAGCTCACAAGCTTAAACGAGCCAAATATACAAGGCTCGGGCTCAAGCTTGTTTAATAAATGAGCCTTAATCTAGGTTCGAGCTCGGCTCGTTTCGAGCTTTTAACGATTCGATCTTGAGTAGCTCACGAGTAGCTCGACTCATTTACATCCCTAATTGTAAGAATCAAACTTAGATTCAATAATCAATAGACAAAAGTAAGGAACTGAATGAACACATTCAAATGGCAACGCCCAAATGAAGAACGTAAACAAAAGGGTGGTGCTTTGAACGAAGGGCACCACGCAAACAAAGAACAGGAACACTCGTAATCATTGAATTGAACAAACCTTTTAATCAAATAACATAAACAAAAAGGCGATTGAAGAACATATTTGGAAAATCCTTGAAGCGAAGAAACTGTTGTGGGTGATGCCTTATTGCTGGTGAACAGGTCCACATTATAGAGTCGGTGGTAGCTAGGTTGGCGATGATTTGAGACAATTTGAGCGACAATTGCGGTAGTTATAAGCGGTGGCTTGGTTGGCCACGATTTGTACGATGGCGGTGGTGATTGAAGAAGACAATGTGGTGATTAGGGTCAACGGGTGGTGGTGGTTGTAGGCACTAGAAAGGGTGGGTTTTCTCCAACGACAGTGTGTGGACGGTTGTAGGGGCTAATGACAGATAAATAAAGAGAAAAGGATTTCTGTCAGGGGACAGGGAAACGAAGGGGAGAGAGAGAGGGAATGGTGGTGGTCGGAGATGGTAGTGGGAAGATGGCAGGAAAAAGTAACAGGTGGTAGCCGCCGAATATGTGGTGGCGGTGGTAAGAGAGACGACGAGAAAATAAAATGACAGGTGAGAGATTAAGTGTGAAGAGTAGATATGTTTTCTTTTTGCTTTTTTAAACTCTTTTAATAATAATAAATTTATTAATAATATAATTTGTAATTTATATATAGTGTAAAGTCATAAAATGACAAAAAAAATTAATTAAGTGTGGAGTTTATTTATTATTAATTAAATAAATAAAAAGAAATAAAAATTGAAACTAAAACCTTCCTAGTTTTATGTGGGAGGGAAGCTAATGTCTCTAGATTAGAGTAGAATTTTTTTTTAAATTTTATATATTAGTTAGAATTAGAAATCATGGAAGCTTGTCGAGTAAGCAAAGACCGCCACGTGTAGGTAAGAATCGGACGGATAATATAACGCCATGTAGGATACATGATGAAGGTGAGCCGTTAGATCTTCTAGTGGGAACGGAGGGTGCAGATGTAAGTATAGGTGGTAAAAGGACGCATCTGAGCCATTGATGAGGTTTCGGAGTAGGCTTCGTGGAGAGTGAAATACCGAAAAGATGATGAGATAGAGAGAGAGTGTTTGTGTGAGAAAAAGAAGGAAGAGAGAGAAAGTGAAGAAGATAGAGAGAGAAAGAGGGAGGGCAGAAGAGCAGAAAGAGATCTGAGAGAGTGAATCATATAATCAAATAATCAATCTCTCTGAAAGGGAAAAAAATATCATTTTTGATTTGTGTAATCGGTTTAGGTTAACCGCCGGAGTAGGCGAATTTGTAGTTTTTGAGAATTATTCCGGCGACAAATAGAGATTAGGTTTCCGGTGAATTATGTTAGAAGAAAGCCTGTGATGATACATATAACAGTAGTAGATCTGACGTTAAATAGGTCGACGGAAGTGATTTATGGATAGAAATAGAGAAGCAAGACGAGCTACTAATATGGCTGCACCTCCAAACGGATTATCTTCGTCAAGACGGAGACATCGAAGCAGCAGTTTAAGAGATTCACCTGGTAGGTTTTGTTTTCGCTTCTTTTTTTTCAGATCTAAAAAACAATTTTGATGATTTTTGTTATTTACGGTCATTGTTTAAATGTTTTTGTTGCAGATGAAGATGGAGGGATGGAGTTACAGGAACCAGGAAGGTTAAGAGACAGAGGTGTGATTAAGAAGGATCGTGGAGATCGAGATCGGGATCGAGAACGGGAAAGGGAGCGGTCTAGTCGGAGTAAAAGGAGGAGAGAAAATAGGTTGATGATTCATCATGTGAACAACGGGAGTAATCGAGACGACGGAGACGATACGTCTGAGGAGAGTGTTAATGATGAGGATGAAGAAGACGACGACGATGCCGGTAATGGTGGTGGTTTGCGGATGTTACCTCCGCCGCCGACAAATCCGTCAACAACCGCAGCTGCTATGACGAGTAATCATCATAATCATAATCCTCATCCACATCCTCAGCAACTTCACCATCGTAAGAGCTTTCCCCCTTCGGCTAATAAAGTTTATAGAGCTGCTGCTGTAGCGCCGCCGCCTGCTTGGAAGGCTGCCGACGAGATGATTGGTGTATCCGTGCCTAGGAAAGCTCGGTCAGGTAACATCAGGAGCAGCAGTTAATTTCATTTGTTTCAAACTTCTTGTGATAAATTTCTCATCTTTTTTTTTTACTATGTTGAATTTCAGCATCCACAAAGCGTTCTCATGAATGGATTTCTGGTGTTGTAAGCGGAGGGGCCGGACCAGAGCAAATTAACCGGCAATCTTCGACTTCACCTGTTAGGCTTTCATCAGCCGCTTCACCGGCACCGGCGGCTCCTCCATCGCCTTCTTCTTCAAATGTTTCAGTACGCAATAAGATGGTTTGTGTTTTTCCTCAAAAAACAGAAAGCTTTCTATAAAGTTTTTTCGGTTTCTGACTTTTTTTAATCCTCTCTTGCAGAAAGCGAATGGAGGAGGGTCTAAACCCAGACCACCAAAATCTTCATCTAAATCGTCATCTTCGAATCCAGAGGAGCTTGAAATCGAGATAGCCGAAGTTTTATACGGTCTCATGACGCAGGCGCAAGCTCCATCCAAAAAAGAAATCCCACCCAACGATTCGACAACAAAGCTCGATTCTAATAAATCCAGTAGTGACACCAAATCTAGAGTTTCATCTCCAATCTCAAACTCTACAGCCATCCCTCAAAATTCAACGTCTTTGTCAACCGTAGGTAGGATAGATTTATGTGTCATTCAGTCTTTATGAACTTTTATTTCTTATTTCATTGTTCATAATTGATTTGCTTTATCAATTTCAATGAATCTACAGCACCAAAGAGGAAGAGGCCACGGCAAGTGTCAGAAAATCCGTTTAGTGTACGGAACAGTCCAGTTTCTTCTTCAATAAAGACCGAGATTGATCATCATCAGCATCATCAGTCTCCCAAGACCGATATTTCTTCTCCTTATTTGGAAAACAACAGCCCAGCTTCTGCTGTTGCTGCTGCTGAAAATGGCGTTTATTTTCCACCATCAGAGCCACCGTCGTCTCTGCCGAAGCCGCCGCCGGAAGAGGGGAAATGTGATGTGGGTGTGGTGTTGACTAAAGAAGAGGTTGAGAAGGACTCCCCTGCGGTTGGGTTAAATGATGGAAATAGCAATACTGAAGCTATGATTACGACAGCTGCATCAACGACAGCGTCTAATCTGTGAGTAAATTTAGTGATCTTGTGCTTTGATTGTTTGGTTTGGTGTATTAATATCACAATTTTTTTTCATCTTCACTAAGGGTTCTGGGTGTTTATGTTTGTGTTTTCTGCAGTAAAGTAGCTAATCCGGAGCCTGAAAGTCAAAAGGAAGAAAAGTTCGAAATAGATCTGATGGTGAGACACTCATCAAGCTCTGGTTTCTTGATCTTTTTATATATATATTTTGGGATTCTTATTGGTTCCGATTATAGGCTCCACCTCCTCAACAGAGAACTTCTCCGGAAAGTGACGGTGATGTTGATTTTTCTGATCATAAGCAGATCGCAACCCAGGTTATTCAGCTTTTCTTAATTTTCTTTTTTTTTTGTTTAATCTTTTAACTGGAGAAGCTCAAACTTGCCACTCTTTTTCTTAAAAACCTTGCAGGAAACAAGCAAGAATGAGGAAGATGTGAAGGTCAGAAAGAGTGAGGAGGAGACTATGAATCTGATGGGTGATCAGAAGAAATTAAAGGTAGGGACTATTCAGGAAACTGGTGAATCATCAAAGCAAGCCATGAATGACGAAAGGAATATTGAACTCCACATCGATTTGGAAAGAGCCAATAAGGATAGCGCCAATATGGTAAGCGGTAGCAGCAACAGATCCCTGCATCATGCTCTGAAACATCAGCAATTATCAGTTAAATCCGAAAGTCACACAGAGAAGACTGGTAATAATTTACCTCCTGAAATTTCTTTTCTTTCTACTCCCATTTTTTAAGTCGTGGATCTTGAACGTTTTTATTTTCAGCTCAACCGAGTTCGATGCCATTGCCAATGTCTGTGGCCAATTGGCCTCCAATGGGGTAAACTCAAAACAATAGATCAATTTTTTTCCCTTTTCTTAATATACCGAACAGCAAATATTTATCATACAACGGAATTGGCAGGTATTTGGCACAGGGAGTCATATCTATGGATGGTAACACCATGCCGCCTTCAGCACCAATTCAGGTACTAATCCTTCTAATTTTCTCACCATCTATATCCCTTTTTCCTGCTTCTTATTAGTTGATAAATGACGCATTTCTTTCAGCCATTATTCACACATCCTAGGCCAAAAAGGTGTGCAACACATTGGTACATTGCAAGAAACATTCACTACCTTCAGCAATTGATGAAGATAAATCCATTCTGGCCAGCCGCACCTGCATCCGCACCTATGTTTGGTGCCAAACCTTGCAATCTCAATGTGATGCCTTCCACTGAACTACATGGAAACATCCAACAGCCGATTCAAGACAAGGGTCAGGGAGTTGGCATATTCCCTGGTCACACCACCACTAAAGACACCAAATCTTCTCAAGCCACAACCATCCCTGACCCTGCCCAGAGAAAGCAACAGGTTTTGCTTCAGCAAGCAATGCCCCCGGTCGCGCCCAATAATATACTTGTAAGTTGCTATAATTCCACTTTCTTCAAGCTTTCTTCTACAATGTGTGTTACAGAAGTTTGATTTTTTTTTGTTTATGTTAAATTTGCAGCATGGGCCTGCTTTCATCTTCCCTTTTAACCAGCAACAAGCAGTGGCGGCTTCTGCTTCTGTTCGGCCTGGTTCTTCTAAGCATAGTAATACTTCCACTGGTGGTTTGGGTGCTGCTTCTGGTGCAGCCAGTTCAACCACAGTGAGCACCTCAACTACAGCTGCCGCCCCTGCATTGAGCTTCAATTACCCCAATGAAACTCAGTACTTGGCGATTTTGCAGAACAACCCCTACACTTTCCCAATACCTGCAGTTGGTGCGCCACCAAATTACAGAGGCAACCATCCGGCCCAAGCCATGCCTCTGTTCAATGGATCTTTTTATTCTTCCCAGATGATACACCCTTCTCAAATTCCTCAACCGCCCCAACAGCATCCACCAACTCAACCTCAAAATCACCACCAATCTCAGTCTCAGCAAATCTCACAAACACACCAGAACAGTAGTGGTTCCACCTCATCTTCACAGAAACATTTGCAAGCTCAACAAAGGCAGCATCAAGGGAGTGCTGTGGCAGTTAATGGCAGTGGAGGTGGAAATGGTGGCGGGAGTTTGCATAACAGTTATCCTGCCCATAAAACCCGTTCAAACCAACCTTCTCAGCAGCAAAACCATCATATGAACCCACCACCACAAGCACGGCATCTTGAAAACGAGGTGACTGGTGGTGAGGATAGCCCTTCGACTGCTGACAGTAAAGTTTCACGGGCAGGAAACACCATGAGTGCTTACAGTCATAATTTTGCCATGCCGGTTCATTCCCAGAACTTTGCTTTGATGAACCCTCAAGCTGCTGCTGCTGTTGCTAGTGGCAATTCAAGCGACAAGAAGCAGCAACCACAACAGCAACAACAATCTCAGCAGCAGGGGTTAAAAAGGAGTGGTGTGGAATCATCTTCCCTGCAACCTCAACCTTTTGCCATGTCTTTTGCTCCTATGAATGGTACTACTGGTACCATGTCATCTGTAGCTCAAAATCATGCCAGTTTTCAAACCTTGCCGGAAACAATAAGACAAAGTTATCACCATATGATGGCAGCACCTGCAGCGACACCATCGGCTCACCATTCTCAACAAAAGAAAGATTTCAGAGGATCTGAAGAAGCTTCTAGAACAACAGGTCACGAGTCTTCCAATGCTGACGATGACAGAAAGGGCAGCACAGGGATGACAGCAAAATCTGGTCAATCAATTGCATTTTCAAGACCTGATCTTGCTACGGATGTTACTGGTGGTTCAGCCCCATCTCTTTCCGCGACTTCTGTGATTGACAGCTCTTCAAGGACTATTAACCTTGGTTCTAATAACCGGTCATCTAGATCTCCAGTCTCGACTTCGCCTGCAGCTGCTGCTCAAGCTAATCATATAGCTTCTCAATATCAGCAGCAGTATCAGCAACAAATTTATCAGCTTCAGCTTCAAAAGCAGCAACGGGATCGGGAAGCCGCCGCCAGAAGTAAAAACTCACCATCAAGTAATGGAAGCGCATACCCAGAGCATTTAATAACTTCATCGTCTTCAATGGCGGCTAAGTTCCCAAATTCTCTTTCTTCTTTCCCACTCCAGACCAGCAACACCAGTAGCAGTCCAGTTCAGTCTCCTCAATGGAGAAACTCAGTGAGGGGTTCCACAACTTCCCAAGTTCCATCTTCTCTCTCTCCAGCAGAGGCTTCCCTCAGGCACCTTTATCTAACAGCAGACGCTAACACTTCGCTCAAGCAAATTTATAAAACCCATCAATTACAGCAATCACAGCAACAGGCAAGTAGATCCCATTCACAATCACATACCCAGATCTCGTTCAGTGCAGCGAGTCAGAAAATGCAACCCAACTCATCACAGACGCATCAGCAGCAGCAACATCAACAGAATCAGAATCCAAATAGTAATAGTGGTAACCAGTGCCCTTCTCCACCAATGTTGGTTGGGTCTCCTACAACCTCTTCTATTTCTAAAAGCGGCGGTGGCGGCGGCGGTGCTGCTGCTGGTGGAAGCCCGAGAACAAATGCAACAGCATCGACAAGTGGTAGAACTGGTCAGGCTTCATCTTTGTCATCATCACAGCAGGGGGTTAAAAATTCCTCTGTTGGAACACAAAGATCTTCACCTTCCATTCTTGGCAATCCGAATTCTAGTAAATCTCACCAACCGCAACAGCTACCGAAGCAATCGATACAGCAGCAAGCACAAGCACAGGCACAGGCACAGGCACAGGCACAGGCACAGGCACATATGTTCTTCACACATCCTTACATGCAAGTTCAACAGCCTCAAGCCCAGCAGCATTCTGGCAGCTCAACAACGGCATCAGGGTATTATCTTCCAAGAAAGCAGCAGCAGCAACAGCCCTCACAGTTACAGCAGCAGCAAAATCAACAATCAACAACTTCAACTGCCATGCTGTCACTTTGCCCACCTGTCACACTAGCGAACGCCACCACATCTGATCCTGCAAAAGTACTTGCAGCAGCTACTAGCAATATGAAAGGTGGTGTTGGGTTGGTCTCGCAGCAAGGGACTCCGCATGCCGCTCAATACGGCGCTGCTACACAGTCTTCAATGCCCACGGGATTCCCTCAATATGTTCACAATGCCCCTGCTGCAGCAACTGCAGCAACAGCAGTTCAGGTCAAACCTGCAGAGCAAAAACAACCAGCTGGTGAGTATGCTTTACATTATCAATTTATTACACCATGTCCTTTTTCCTGTACTATTAACATTTTCCCAAAAAAGATAAATTTCAATTGATCTCATTTCTAAAAGTAGATGAAAAATTAAATTACAACTCTTTTGAGGATGGAAAGTCAAAAAAATGATTTCTGCATCAATTGTTCTCAACATTTGAATGAGGACATTAAATTGATGGAAGGAAAATTTGACCAGGAAATGACAATTTGCGTACGTGGCAGCCTGAGAAGAAGTAGAACTTACACGTGGCAGAGCTTAGCTGTGCTGCTGCTGCTGGTGATGGGTCGGGTCGGGTCTTGTCCGGTTCAGTCCAGGATGTTGGATCAAAGATTTTGAAGATAGGAAAAGCCTCTGGACATGAAGATCCCCAAGCCAAGAAGCCCTTGGGAGTTGGTGTTGGTTGATGATTAGAAATGAATTTTTGGAAGGGGGTTTTGGTTTGTTGGATAAAGAAGTATATGATGATGGTATGATGATGCTTCTTTGTGTTTAGGTGTTAGTCTGTTTTTTTTAAGGGGGGCTTCTTTTTGGTGAATTTTCTCCCTTGAAAGAATTGTGAGTTTATAAAACAATATCTTCTTGGACATATATAAAAATTATTATAAAAAAAACAAAAATGGGATGGGAGGGAGTGCATATGCAGCATATATGTATATGTTTATGTCAGGCACATATAAAAAAAGATTGAACCCCTTCAATTTTATTTATTTAATCTATCTTTTTAGTTAGTTGTTGGTGAATGCCTTTTTTCATTTTCATTTTTATTTTTTTATGAATATTTTATTGAATAATGCTTTGCATATGCTATGTTGCTATCTATCTTAACACATCTACAAGTTGGTATGACTTGGATAGATAGCGCATTCTAGCACATGTCCCTCTTACGGCTATTGTGAACCAATTCATATAAAATATCTGAAATTTGGACTCTCTCTCTCTCTCTCTCTCTCGTCACGAGTGATGAGCATAAACTTCAACATATGAGATAAGAAAATAAGATATCCTTTTGAAACCCCACCGCTCTTTAGTCTGTGAAAATAGTGGAAAGAAAGTGGGCCAAAATTGTCTTATGCAAGATGGCCCCACTGGGCCCACATTACTGCTTTACAGATACGTTGTATAAAGTATTCGCTATAATTGACACACTACTTGCTCTCCTATCACTAATCTATTTTCTTAAAATATGATAAATTTTTCAAAAAGCATTTATATATATATATATAGGTAAAAGTTTAATCAAGAACTGTTTTTCGTATAAGGACTGTTTTTAAAACTGTTAAGAACTAATTATATATTTATAATTTAAAACCAGACTATGATTTGTTTTCGTACGAAAAACAGTCACGGTATATACTTATGGTAAATCTGTAGAAACAGTTAAATCTGTAGAAACAGGATTGCATACGTGGTCACCGGATGTTATGGAGGGTCCCACTCTAGCGATTATGCCGCTACTATGTTAAAAATTGGCGTTTTCATTATATATATATATATATATATATATATATATATATAAAAGTAAAACTTAGTGTGTACACATTTGAGTGTCGGAAGTCGGTAGTTGGTGGATGGTTTTGTGAACCAGTTGTCAATATAAATCACACGTGGGGTCTTATTGGTTGAGTTTTAAAGGGTGCGTCTGTTATCATGTATTTCTTATTTGTACACGTTTCAACATTTTAAAAAGGGTGTTTTTATTTGTTTATTCATTTATCTTATTTTATTTTTATATCTTGTTTTGAAAAACTTATATTGAGCGCCAAAATAGGTTCTTTATCTAATAATACATACTATACTTTTATCTATATATGGTTATCGGTGAGTTAATTGTCATATCATT
Organism: Drosophyllum lusitanicum; assembly: GCA_032274825.1. Classification (NCBI taxonomy): domain Eukaryota; kingdom Viridiplantae; phylum Streptophyta; class Magnoliopsida; order Caryophyllales; family Drosophyllaceae; genus Drosophyllum; species Drosophyllum lusitanicum. The sequence goes on from JAUEJL010078694.1 coordinate 15,521, forward strand.
ACTTTTAATCTGGATCATTAGATTAATTTAACCTTAAATCTTAATCGTATAAAGTCTTTATTTTATACAATCGTCGGATCAATCTTCTATTATATCTCTCATCCGTTGAACCACTTTAAAACAGTTACTATAACCACCGATTAACAACCTTCTCTCCTTATCTCGACGATCAACACCATCAGGCATCAACATATGCATTAGTGGCGGAACTCCGAAGGGACAAGAGGGGTTGGGCCTCCTCCCTCCAAGAGAAAAAAAAAAAGAGTTAGAATAGGAAATTGTATACAAGTATAAAAACATTACCATTATATATTTGTACCTGTCCCTTTCTAAAAAATTGAAAAAAGAAACCTGGTAGGTATTTAACATAATTCACCTTCTTACCCTTTTTCCCTCCTTCACGGCAGCACAATCCGATGTTTATAGGTGTTGGCGGAGAGAAACTAGTTCAATCATACCTTCCACTCCACTTCACAGCTTCATAGTGTCGGCCGAGCACTACGCACGCTCATTTCGTTTTTTGGTTTTGAGCCGTTCTTAGTTTTTATTTGAAAAAGTAAGACCGAATAAATTGATAGAAGATGAGAGAGAGAGAGAGAGATAGAGAGAGAGAGAGAGTATAGGAAAATAAGAACTTTAAATTGAAAGACATAAAGAGTAAAGAGAGTTAGGAGCGGTGAGCTTATGATCTGTAGAAACGGAGGACAAAGTTATTTTTACTACTTAATAAGGTCTTCCTATTAATCTCTCTGTTCTATGCTTTAATCTACTTTTACTCCTATATTTATATATATATATATATACATTTATGTTTTTTATTATTAAAATTTAAAGTTAAAATATTAGTTTAATTTTATGAATACTAATATTTTATATTATTTCTTGTATTTTTATTTATCAAAGTTAAGTTATTTAAATTAAATAGTTATAATAAAAAATAGAAAATAAAATAGGTGAAAGATGGGATGGTTTGGGGATGGATGTGAGGGTTAGAGTGATAAGAGTGAGATAAAGGGGATGGAAAGGAAAAATGATATGGCTCTAAATTGACAAGGAGGAGGATGGACAATCATGGTCTAAAAGGTATTATGGTCCTATACTCCTATCACATACTTTTTGCTGTGTATAGCAAATAGATGAAACTGTTTAAACCCTCTTGATAGTCTAATTTCACCCCGATGATGTGATGTATGTGAGTTTAAGACCTGCATTAAAAATTATAATTGATTAATGTAATATATCTGGTATGTAAGAAAAAGATGGTCCAAATAGTAGCATTCATAGCAAATTTGTGGTGTGCACTATTATGGTATTAAATGTGTGATTCACACACTTCTTCAATGCTTTAAATGCATTATTAGGGTATTAAATGATGTTGCTTCACTTAGTTAATAGAAATATTTAATGCATTAGACATATAAACTTTAATTGGTAGTGAATCACAAGTGGGGACTTGGGTTTGCGTAGACAATGGTCAAAGAGTCTTCGAGTTTATTGGACTATAGGAGCATTAAACCACGAGAGACCCATACAACTTGAAATGAGTCGAATAAATCAATGTTATTTGAGGGATGATATATCCTTTTACTATTTGTTTCTGCTTATCTTCTTACTTACAAGATAAATACAAATGTCAAAATTAATAGAAGAGGCAAGGAAAGAGAATTAGTGGATTTCACATGTCATTTTTTGATGAGTAGGAGGATGAAGTAGGAAGAAATAGTATAAGGATATATCATTTTTCGTGTGTTTCTCACATTTCATATTTGTTTTTTATACTGTTTCAATCCAAACCTATTCTAAAATATTTCAAAAGCTTAAAATTAAAGCATGGTTTTAATATTTTTATCAACTAAATCTTTGGAAACTAAGATTTATTCATTTAACCCATTTTGTTTAATTTGACTCACTTGCTCATCTTTTTTTTTCTATTTGTTGCTATATTTTGAGTTTATGTTAAAACTCAAATGTATCTCCATTTTTCTTTAATATTTACACATACCTTTAGTTTTAGGGTACAAATTGGTTATAATAGGCTAAATTTTGACTCTCAAATTCAACTTGCAATTTAATCCACTTAAGGCAACATTAAAATGTATATAATCAGAACAAAATAACATTTTTAACCCGTATGTTGACTCGTAAAAATTCAATTGTCCTTTGGCTTAATTAATTCTAAATAATCTATTTGTCATACATCTTTTCACATAAAAACATTTGTATTTAGATATAATATTTTTTAATATTAATATAATAATTTTTTCAAAGATCATGATCTTGCATATATTCTATTAGGATTTGTTCTTAAAGCATTTACGGTGACGACAATTTAACAGCATTATTGTCATTATTAACCGCTAAGTCGGCATTACTTACTACACACGGTGATAACTAGTATCACTATCCTCAATGTACCCACACATAATTATTTATCTCAAATTCTATTAGCTAAAAAAAGAAAAAAATGAGAATTGATAACGAGGTCATTGTCCCGTTACCCCATTTGTACGGAAATGCGGAACGGACCCGAATAATAACACCACAAACAAGCAAATAGCAACACAAAAACAAGAACACGAGATTTTCTGTGTTTCACTTGATCATTGTGATCAAGCTACGTCGACGGCGGAACTAGAGATTACTTTTATTATTAGGTGCTCATAGATTACTAATTACATGATATTGTATTTATATGAAACAACTAAGGTTAATCAATGTCTTAAAACCCGGGTTATTAGTTGACCCAGTGTGACGAGTGGGTCATGGGTCAACCGGATAAACCCGGTTTTATATGTAAATATATATATATATATATATGTGTGTGTGTGTGTTCATATATTTGTGTGTATTGTGAATTTTGTCAATCTAATATTTATATATTGAATTTGTTTTATGCTCTTATCCACTTAATCATCATAGAAAAAGAAAAAAACGATTTAAAAAAACCCAAGGTCAATAACGGTTCTGGTTCGACCGAAAAACCCGTCCAGTTCAATACGGTTTAAAAAAAGGCATAAACCTGTTCATTCTTAAACCGTTCTTCCGGCCGGTTCAAGGGTAAACCCGGGTTTTAAAACACCGAGGTTAATAGCTAAACCGTAATTAAATTTGCAATCTAAAACAAATTAACACGGCCAATATGTGTGCATGACGTGCACAAACATTTCACAACGTGAGCCATCCCAAAACTCATTAGACAAAACCCTATTTTAGATCTACATGCCATGGTACTCCTAACACCTTAGACTATGCGCATCCAACCAGCTGATCGGGAGCTGGTTGGTGCATAATACCCTTGAACACCATCATCCCCACCCCCTTAAATGTAAAGTGAGGTGTCAAGCTGGTTGCTACTTGCTAGTCACACTGTCTTTCCCATTTTCCTCTCATGTTCTCTCTATCTTCTCTCCTCTCTCTTTATTTAATTCTTTTTTAAAAAATAAATAGAGAATGGTTGAGGGAGATGGATGTGGGGTTAGTGGGATGAAGGGGGATAGGAGAGAAAAATAATGTGGCGCTGATGTGGCAAAGAGAAGATGGGGGATGGATGCACATGGTCTTACATCGTGTGGTGATATTTCTCGTTGTGTAGCATTTGTGTACCAAGAAATGAAAACCCTTAGACAATCTTGAAATCTTCACACTGTGGAACAGTTAGACAAAACCATATGAAAATCTTGGTCGATGTCTTCTCCACGTGCACACTTGCATATCTTCGTGGAGGAATAGGCCTCCACCACCTCCACAGTACCATTCACAAGCTCAAACACAAGGTCACCTGGAACGATGAGCATTTCATCTCATAAAGGCATAAAACGAAGCTCTATAATGAGCCATTACAAGTGCTCTTAGAAGGCAAATCTACCGCGGGTGCCCTTCCTCTCTACACCCTTTCTACCTTTCATGCCATGGTTAGTTTTTTTTAATGCCAACAACACATCTACCTAATCTATATCTATGTCCTGGTTGGTATAATGAACAAAATATAAGTTCATCATAAAAATATCTTTTGGGGCTCATCCACAAATGATCGTAAATTTATGTGGGTTAAATGTCTCAAATCTTAATAGACTTTAACCTTGGAAGACTTGGAGTTAGGCGTTCCTTATAACATTATTAGCTTATACGTTCCTTATATATTCAAACTTGTTCTCAAACTTAAGAACTAATAAATAATTTGTTTTTACAACAAATCTCGAACATAGGTCTAGTGCTCCCATTGTCTTTTATGAAAACTTGGCTTTCACTTAAAATGTCTTATTGACTTGGTCAAAACTTGACTTACTAGTCAAAACCATAATTTTAAGTAATAAGTCTAAACATAGACTTCATACAAGAATTTCAATGTTTATAAAACCAAGCTGGATTTTACAAATATCCTCAATTCCAATAATGGAATTTGGTTTTACTAAACTTCACAAGTATAACACTTGTAAGAAACGAAATTCTTATTTAAAACATATGAGTATCACACACTTGATTATAAATACTCTTATAATCTATACTCAAAAGTTTTATTTTGTAAACACATCTTCTTGAAATAATATCTATTCATGTGTTTCTATTCGTTCCTATACTTAGAACGAATTAGCTTTCATAAACTCCATTGATCTACTTCAATAACCTTTTAGAAAATTTTTCTAAATATACAACAAACCTTGTTGTTTGAAGTAATCATATTTAGTAAGACAATTATCATTAATATGCAAGGTATATTGGGCATGTATTAAAACTATGAAGGATTCACAATAAGTCAACACTTGACTTATTTAACGAGATACTAGTCATATCAAACAAACATGCATAGATATAAACTATTAATTCATAAAATTTCCAAAATATCCAAAACAAATAACCCAAAACTTGGAAACTTTTTTAACAAGCAAAATCTTGAGAATTTAGAATTAAAAATAATCTATGGCTGCATGCAGATCCTTCAAATGTCGAGCTCCTTCATTTTTCCTGACCTCCTGCAATTAAAATTGCTATAAGTCAACACACTCGTATTGAAATACAAGTGGAAAGTGAAAAACTGAAGCAAGTCACTAAATACCTAAGGTGCCAGCCTTGCCACCTCCCTCGTGACGCTTCAGGCAATCCATTTTCCAGTGTCCAATATCACCACACTTGAAACATCGGTTTTTGGATCTTGCCTTCTTTGACTTTGCCTTTTTGCCTTTCCCATATATCTTGGCCTTGGCAGCATCCTGGCTAGACTGGGTATGACCCTTATCTTTTTCGTTACGCCTTTTCCTCTTCTTATCTTCCCCGTTGCCTACCATCAGGACACCCTTGGATTTATTTCTGATACTCAACTCAGCTATCTTTAGCATAGAATACAACTCGGCTATGGACTTATCCATATTGTTTATGTTGTAGTTGATTACAAACCACTTGTAATCATCTAACAACAAGTTGAGGATCATATCCGTTGCCGGCTGCAACAGTACCGGGTAACCAAATCTTTCTAAGTGGTCAATGTACCCTTTCATTTTCCAAAGGACCCATCCTTCTTTTTCACGAAGAGTATCGGTGCTCCCCATGGTGAACTACTCAGTCGAATAAACCACTTAGCCAGTAACTCTTGCAGTTGGTTCATCGATTATTCATTTCTGGTGGAGCTAGTCGGTACAGTGTCTTGGCTATTGGTGCTGCCCCTGGTACTAAATCAATACATAATTTCACTTGTCTGTCGGGGGGAATCCCCGGCCAATCCCCTGGAAACTCGCAAACCACCGACACATCCGACACTTCTAGGGTGCCCTTTTCCTTTTTATTTCCAATCACATGAGCTAAGAATACAGTACACCCATGTAATAGATATTTCCTTGTATTGGTCACTGTGCAAAGCGCTGCTTCCCTTTTCTTCGCTCGCTGATGATAGTGATTTCTCCCTCACTTGAGGTCTGGACCCTTCACTAAATGTTGCTTGCACACTATAGTAGCCTGTTCTTGACCCAACCAATCCATACCTACAACTATCTGAAATTCTCGCATCCTAATCGGTATCAGGTCTATGGTAAACTTTTTCTCTTCAATTTCTCTCACATTTTTTCTATACACAGTTGACACACTAACGACTTTATCATCTACTATTTTGACATCTAAAGGAGTTTCCAGTTTAACTGGTGCAGATTTCAACTTTTCACAAAAAGCATGCAATGCAAACGATCTACTAGCGCCCAAATCAAATAATATAAGAGTAGGTACTGAGGTCACAAAATATGTACTTGCCACGACATCCGACTCAGCTCTAGCTTCTTTAGCGGTGAGTTGGAAGGCTCGACCCTTTCCCCTGTTAGTCTTTGGATTGCTACTCTGTCCCCCATTTGTGATCCTCCGAGTAGCTGGTGTAGCAGCCTTGACTTCCCCTGCAGTTAACTTTGGTCACTCGTTTCTCATGTGCCCTCACTTAATACACTTGAAACAGATCTTAATCGTGGACTTGCAATCTCTGCTTTTGTGACCCTGTTGGCCATACTTGAAACATCCCGAAGCCATCGATTTACACTCTCCGATCTGATTTTTGCCACACTTCTCCCACTTTGGTGCCTCTTTCTTCCAATTGGATTTCCTCGTAAATTTCACTCTCTTTAACACGGCACCCGCGTGCTCTAGCTTTCTCTTCCCCTGTTTCTCAACTTTCTGTTTCTCTAACTCCAATTCTGGAGCTCTAGTAGCAGCCATCATCTAGTCTAGTATGATTCTCGGATCTCCGTCTTTAATACTCCCATATAACAGAACATTTTCATTTTCTCATTTGTCATGTACTCAGGGTAAAATGGGATTTCTTTAGAAACAAAGCATTCAACTCGTTGATCATCTCGGTAATTTGTTTTATGGCTAGGAACTCGCTTGTGATTCTCTTGACTTCCACAAATGGAGTGAACCTCTTGGTTAACATTTCTTTAAACTCTTCCCATGTGATTTCCAAAAGAACATGGCCCTTCTACTTCGCTAGTAGTAACCACCAATCCTTTGCTACCCCATGCAGCAGATTAATAGCAAATAAGACCTTATGATCTGCAGGGCAATAACAGGTGCAAAACACAGTCTCGATCTCCACGCCCCTCCTAGTACTGGCCACTGGGTGCGGCTTCTCCTCAAACATCAGAAGATTCCAAACCAACAAGTCACGGTAGCTGCAGCCCCCAATAGTACCCAGATTGATCACTTGGTTTTCGGTTTGGCTGTTATTTTCCCTAGTTGTCACAACTCGATCCACTTCCTCTGCGACCATAGTTTTCATCCGCTCATTCATCTGCTGAAACATATTAGGCAGAATCTATTCCAGAGTTTGTCCTACAACAGCAACTAACCTCTAGTCGGATACGGTCTCATGGTATTCATTTACCACCTCTTCGTTGTTCACGGGTGGTTGCCTAGACACAGGCGTCCTTTGTTGCTGATGAGGATCGGTTTCGGCTGTATGACCTGCCATAGCCCCATCGGGGACATTGGTACTTCCCCCAATTAACATATCTTGTTCCTTCTCGTAGTTACCATTATGAAGTATTGACAATTCGCTATACATTAGGCAAACATTACCAAGCACCTTTATTATAATATTCACGTAACTACATTCATGCATAGTATCACACAAGTAACCCCTCACCAGATTCACAAGATTTCTTATGATTCGATCAAGTTCTAATATGTATGGTGCGTCTTTAATAATACGTGTCCTTATATTATTGCCAACACATTATACTTACCAGATCTTAGCATCATCACTTGGTCTCCTGATTCACTAGATTAGGTCATGTATCATTTAATGGTCTAAAAGCATCTAAGTGTTACATTCAGTCATCAAGTAATAGAAACACAAAGGCATCACGTATAGGTCATTTTTAATCTATGCTAGCACCCTAGCCGCATGCATAGAAAATCAGTACACATCGATCATAAGATAACATTACATCCCATTTGCTCACCAGGACCCCAAGTTCCAGCTGATAGCGCGTTGAAAGTCTTTTACAGAAATTCAAGTTAGATATGGAACCACGGTCAAATCTCGACACAACTAACAAACAAGAACATGCATTCGGATCTGACTCGTAATCACACACCCAACTGGTTTGAAAAGTTAATTTGAAGCTAGGTTTAAGTCCAAACACACCACTTGCATGTCTGATTCTCTTAAACCAAGACTCTGATACCAAGTTTTAACGCCCCAAAAAACTTATAAATTCACCACAATATTCATTCAATCAAATAAAATAATAATGTTATTACAGTCATCCCAAATAAATGAATATTAAGTTCCAGTTGCGGAAGCTATAAAATAAGTGTCTAAATAAAATATTAAATCGAAAATCCTTGAGTGGTTGTCATGCTAGTGTCTTGCCCTTGTCCTTGCCCGACGGTGCTAAAAAGAATTAAACAACAACGAGTAAGCTAGAAGCTTAGTGAGTAACACATCAATCATACCTTATGATTACCACACAACAGCACATAAGATCCTCTCAGCCATGCCCACTTGGGCACAATGTCTAAACATATCCATCAAGTTGATCCAGTCAACCTTGATGCCATAGGCATCAGATAACCCCCTCGGTTATCAAATACACAAATAAACAGTCAAACATGTTAAATACACATATGTACATATAAGCATCAAATATACACATATACATCATAAGATAAGAGTTAGTGAAACTCGACTGACTTGTAGTCTAAGTGTTGGCTATAGAAACGCAATGAATAATTGGAAATCAGTTAACACCGGCAATCACATATAATTAAATTATAACTCGTAAATTCTCATATCTTCCCTTAGCTGAACAACTCAAATGATTTGTGATTCAACATTTGTGTCCGTGTATGATTACATTTTAAAAGTAAAATAAAAACCTTAAAATTTTGGAATATAGTGGGCATTGGAGAGTGGCCCACACAAAATGTTTAACTTTTTAGAGTGTGGGATTTGGAGAGTGGATTAGTGGATGTTAGAAATGCTAAAATCTCAAATACATATCTGGCCATTATCACGCTTCTGCTACCCAAGTCCAAAAGAGCTCAAGAAAACCCTGACGGGCTTGTCTTACCCTACACCCCCATCACCATTGAACTTATAATCTTGTATAGTCACTATTGTTCTTCGAGTCTTTGACTGCCAAAGTTGTATAACTCTTCATCAACTACGCTCGTACGTAACACAGTGCACTAATCATCGCTATTTAGTCTTCATCTCTCGCTGCACTCGTAATCTTTTAGGCTAATATAATATAAACTAAAATCGATTTCTCGGTTTCAATATCTTCACAGCGCAATGGCTATTTTGACACATAGTTTTATCTTACGTTCATCATCTGCTCCGTCAATTAGACCGGCTCGCCACACATTTCATACTCTTTTTGAAAGTTTCCCCAATTCCTTATAGTATAGCAAAAGACTGGCAGTATAATTTGTAGATAAAGTGAGGAGAAGCAGACAGTAAAGAAGTAAGATACTCATATGTTCAGTGGTTTTAGTAGTTCATAGCTTCATACTCATATGTTCATTTTGTATAGTGTAAGGTCCCCATTGTAATATCTGTAAACTATATATATTGAGTTAAATACAACACATAACCCTAATGGGTATTTTCACAATCCAACATGGTATAAGAGCCTACCTGGACTGGTTTAGTATTGATGGTTTCCGATTAATAGGGTTATGGCGACTCTTGCTTAGCCTCTATAGTTGGTCAACGCCTCCCTACTGCCTCCTTGTCTTGTGCTTCACAAATGTTTCGGGGGTGCCAAAATCATTCTAAAACAAATTAAGTATGCAACTAAGTAAAAATGACATTCAATTATATATAAATACAAAGACACAGTACGGACAACACTCTCTTCGGTTAAGTACTCTACAAATTTAAAAATAAGGCAGAATTACAACTCAACCCAAATCTTTAAGCCTTTAAATTCTATCAATTATTGACATTGAGTCAAAGTTTTCAGAAATTTTTAGAAATTAAGACATACAAAGAAATCATGTGAGTTATATATGTATTAAATATAGTTCGAAAATATTCCTACAACGAAATCTGATGTGATGATGTGAATTTGAGTTGAACTATATGCATATATTATATATAAAAGATATTTCAAATAAAAAAGATAACTAATTGTTGTCGTTGTTCCTTGGAAGCCTGGAAAAGTGTTCGAGTAAAACCGCCTAAAAGTTATGATGCGTTTCTCAGTTTCGAACTTCTTGAAGTAAATTGTTGCTCGCTAATCTCAACCTCATCCTCCCCTTTCAACTTGATTAGCGTTTTAATCGAAACGACAAGTTGCGTTACCTTCATTTTCCAATATCATCTTTAGCTTCTTTTCTCTTTCAATAGCAGACTGGAAATCAATACACAAGTAATCAAACATGGAGTTTTTTTTTCATTTTCATCATAAGTTACAAATTTACTAACCTGCTACATGGAAGAAGGATCCTAGTTGGTGGCGGTGCATGCTTTGGCTTTATGTTTCATATCCTCATTAAAGGATCTACTTTCACGTTTGGCCATCAGACAAAGATTGGCAGAGATCTCTTCATCTTCTCCCGAAGATAGATCTTCTTCAGCCCAGTTTTCTTCTTCAGTCATCAACACTTTTTCTTGGTTCTTCCTCTTCTTTTTTTCAAGAACAGCAGCAAGAAGCTTTTTATATTTGGCTTCAAAGTCCACCTTGCCTTCTTGCTTTGACACAAATTTTGGTCCAGAGGTACTCTTGGACCTACAGTCACTGGCAATGTGACTAATCCTTCTACAAGAGTATCACTCAGCTGTGGAGGCATCAAAAGATGATCTGAATTTGGCTTTGGCATCTTTTGGGTTCAACTTGTTGAATCTTTTAACACCCTTTCCCTTATTTAAGGGTTTGAACTTTCTAACCAGCGTGACAAACTTGTTCAAAAACTGTCTAAAGACTCTCTAAGTCTTCGTCCTCTCCAACTTCTTCCTCAGCTTCACTCTCCTCCTCTTCTTCTTCTTCACTGGAGTATTTATCAACAATAGTAAAGCTTTTCAACCGAATATCTCTTGAGACAAGAGCAGTAGATGATGCTTTAACCACTTCCACTTCCTTCATCTCTTTGGTGACTTTCTTCCTTACATGCTATCTTCCTTTGCTTGGTATAATGCTCATGGTTCAAAAGATTACCATAGATCCCAACAAGGGACATACCCTTGATCCTTTCACTATGTCTAATTATAGTGATAAAGTGATTCCAAGTCTTTAGAAGAGAGTCTAAGAATTTGTTGACCAAGACAAAGTTACTCTTGTTCAGATCTGCCATTTTAAGATCATTGATTAGGAAGTTGAACCTGGTGTAAGTCTGAGTGAGACTTTCACTTTTGTGAGCAAAGAAGAAGTCATACTCACGATTGAGAAGAAACTTTTTGCTTTCTTTAACTTCCATTGTGCCTTCATAAGCAACGGTCAGAGTTTCTATCACCTCTTTAACTTAAATACAGTTGAGCACTTGATGATAGATTTTATTTGGAAGAGTAGAGACAATGGCAGATATGGCTTTGATATCAAGGTTTACCAGTCTTTTATCTTCTTCAGACCAATTGTGAATGGGTTTTGTTATCACTTGGTTTGATCATCAAACTCTACAGTTATACTGAGGATGGATACAGGAACATAAGGACCATTTTGAACAATGTCCAACATTTGAACGTCTAACGTAGATAGGAAGAGAAGGGTTCTACTTTTACATATTGAAAATTTTCAATATCAAACATGGGACACCTTGTGAGTGAACCAGTGTTTGACATGTTAATTGAAGTAGATGATGATGCCATTTGGTGAGGGGTAGAAGCAGTTGTAGAGTAAGCAAAATAGATCAAGATAATGATTATTTAATCTGCTCTGATACTAGTTGTTAGTCTCATATTGAGTTCACAACAACATATGTTTGTAGAAAGGGGTTGAATACAAACTTAAGCTTTTTTAAATTAAATGCACACACACTAATACTTTTAATAGTATTGTATTTTTGTTGAAATACTTTAAAGGTATCATAATACTTCCGCTAATATTTAAGGAGTTTTATATAAACTATGTTTTAAATTGAGTTTTGAAAAGTTTAAATTTGTACTGAAA
>JAUEJL010078695.1:0-15538 GCA_032274825.1 Drosophyllum lusitanicum
CTATCTATGAAACACTCAATTAAATTAAAACACATTTAAGCACGAAATCACGTACCGCTAACCCGCTAACGACTAGCTCGGGTTTGCGGGTGTTACAAAATCGATATTATTATTAATAGCACAATTCGTGTATTAAACCCAAAAGAATGTATTTTACGAACAAAAAACGGTATTTAACTATTATTTATTGTGTTTAAAGATATGATTAGAATTTTAATCGAGTATTCGAGTTATTGTAGCACGAAAAAGTTACTAGTGACACCCTAAAATTTGATTAGTAACACTGTGTTAAAAACCTCACAAATTTTCTTATTATATGTTCGACCGATTGATGACACATGATACCGTATCTGACCACTTAGGTCCGCCCCTACTATACGTATAATGTATAAGAAGACTGATTTAACATTTATTTGTTCTCGTGTATATGATTGGATAGTATAAAATTAATGTAACTATATCTTCTGTTGAAGCACACACGTATAAAATGACTAGTTGGAGTCTTTGGAGATCAAAGAGAAAGCACTAAATATATATATATATATATGGTAAGGTTTGGTACAGAATCATTTATATAATAAATCTCAGTCTTTAGCTTTAAATGATCAATGGTTAAAGTTACAACTGAATATGCATTTTACTTAAATCGAATATGCAGTTTCTGACCGAATATGGAGTTGACCTAAATCGAATATGCAGTTGTAATTTAAACCATTGATCATTCAAATTTAAATAATGATATTAGTTCTATAGAATCTGTATATAATACTGGTTGTGTATTAATCCTTGTTATATATATAGTGGGAGTTTCAAATGAGAATATATATTTAGATTAGAATGAGAGACTTAATCTTGACCCTTCATTTGATTTGATCATATATATGGTCTACACTTGGCCTTTCATTTTATTTATTAATCAACCATAGATTGTGACGGTCATGAATTGCAATGAGTGAATTACGACTGTTACATCTAATATATTAACATCTAATTCATAGCTAAGATTTGTTCTCTCATTCTCACCTAAATATCCATTTTCATAATAACCCTCTTTCTCTCTCTCTCTCTCTCTCTCTATATATATATATATAGTAAGGATCAAATAGAAACAGTTTTAAAATACGCGACGGTAGAAACACTGCATCTAGTATAAATTTACTACATAATACTTAAAGGACCATCATTTGACAATTGTAAAATATGATTTGCCTTTCAATATGTCATTTTTGTTTAAATCAATATGTTTTATAGAAGAAAAAAATTAGATGCGGCAAAATATAGTGCATACAAAAAATGTTACATCTGATGCACCATTTTTGTGAAATAATGAAATGAAAATGGTTGACAATTGGGATTCAAAGAGATGGTGGTAGACAAATATGAAAATGTAGGGTCTTGTAGGTGAAGATGAAGAAAGAATCTGATGAAGGAGACAAGATTAGTATAGTGCATCTTTTCTAGAAAATCACTGTATCTAGCTTAAAATCATTGCTTCTTCAAATTCATGTGCATGAGTTTTTTTATATAATAATTTGTGCATCCCGTCTAGAAAATAACTGCATTTAGCTTAAAATCGTTATATCTCGTCTAAAAACATAGTTTTATTAAAATTATTGCATCTTAGTTGAAGTACTCAATGATTTTTATATAAAAAATTACTACATCTTATCTAAAAAATTGCATTTCAATGGTTGAAGGTTGTTTCATATATAATTCATTTGTTTTTGTTGTTGTCATCTGCTTTCAAGTCACACAAGCTTCTAATTAATATCAGGTACTTGCTTGCTTGCTTATTAAATTTTGCCTACAATTGTTGACTTAATTCACAATTCCACCGTCTAAAGATTTCGTAGTTTTGCTGTTTACAGTGTTCGCAATTTATTTGCGTTCGTATTTGATTTTTTCACTATATATAATAATAATAATAATAATAACAATAGCTATGATTAATTCATGAGTCCCGACACAAGAGAGATGCCACCAACAAGTAAGTCCTCTGCTAAAATCTTGTTTGCTGCTTCGGATGGATGAAATCCATCCCAAAACACATATTCTGAAGCATTTTTGCACGTTCCTGGCGACTCTTTGTTGCACAAAAACGACGTCTCCACCAACCCCGTGCCACAACACGCCTTCCTTGCTTCAAAGAACCCTACAACGTAAAATGTATATTGTAACCATTAATAGCATACGTACAAAATAATCATAATTATATGCTTCATCATATACCATAATCAGTTGGCTTCTGAATAAGGTCATAAAGAGGATTGTAGATATCCAACACGACAAGATTAAGGTTTTTGAGTTTGGACTGCAGGGTTAGAGATGTCGCGTTGAGCTTTTTGTTGAAGTATTCGGCTACTGAATTCATCTTGGTAACGCACTCGTTGCTATCTTCACCAAAGATTGTGATTGATGCTGGTAGGCAACCAATTGGTGGTAATGTCGACACCCCGATCTTTCTTGCTCCTAGCCCGTATAATTCCTGTGGCAAATTAGAGATATTATTGTCATTTTTCATCTTTCTTGCTCCTATAGGGACCTCATTGCTAACTCTCTATAACAACGTAACTATGAGGTTAAAAGGGCAGATCAGACTCCGCAACTCAACAATTAATATTTACTATTTACCTGGATGAAGTGAGAATAGGCTTGGATAAGGATGTTCGAGAACTGGTAAGGTGTGTAAACTTTGTAGAGTAGCGGATTGACATAATAATTTTGGACAAAATCACTACTTCCAGAGCTAATCAGGTATATTGAACCTGTGATTATTGATGATGCATTGGACTGGCCTACAATCCCCACTAGCTTCTTCTGGTATTCTTTGTAATACCCAAGCTGCTTGCTCAATGAAATTGTGTTCTACATTCATTTTTGAATAACACATATGTCATTATTAGACTAATGTACAGCATTTGATGCATAACGTACAAATTACAAGCACAGTTGTTCATACATATAGCTTGGCAGTGGTCTCATAATATCCTGAGCTACCGGATGCAAAGTTGGCTCCAAGCAAGAGGTTCTTCCCATAATTGGCTTCTTTGCTTAGAATGGGTGGAGGGTACGAAGTGAATCCCAGATTTTCAGCTAAACAAAAAACATTGGATACATCAGTTGTAACATGTCATCTTGTAAATATATCAATAAAAGAAAATAAAACAAATAGATAGAAGAATAATATATATATATATATATATATATATATATATATAGGGGAAGGTTCATTTGAGAACCGATCTTATTGCGAGTACCGCGAGAACCAATCTTAGCCGTTTATTTGGTAAGTGGAATTCATGGATGGAGAGCGTGGGGGGATTGAGTGTATCAAAGTGCATATATGAGATGAATTCATGGGTGAGTGATGACATTGAAGGAGGGGGAATTGGACGGCTCAGATTGGTTCGCGCGCACTCGCAATAAAAACGGTTCTCAAATGATTTTTTCACTGTATATATGTATACATATAACCTCCTAGTGATTTTAGTCAAAATAGGCGGGTATGGCAGATGGCATTCTACAATAATAATTGGTAAAATTATTATCTTATGCTTATTATTAGACCGCCTGTTTTGGGTAAGATGAAACTAATTTACCTGTAAAGTCAGTTGCGAGTTTTCCGTTACAAAATCGTCCGGTGGCTTGGTGGTTGATGAAGTCTCTACCATAAGGAGGGAAGTTGGACTTGACAATGGTTTCAAGATGGTTATTGTTTCCTACATCAACCACAGAGTCTCCAAATATGAAGAGTGCTGGAACCAAGGCTTGACTGTTTCCTTTCAAAGTTGATAAGGACAAAATGCATAAAACTAACACAAAAAGGAAATCAAGTTTCCAATATGAGGTTTCAACAACTCCCATTTCTCTTTCTTTTTTATTGTCAAAGAGGAAATTAAGCAATGCAAAACATGCAATTCATGTGTTTGTGTTTTAGATTGAGAAATTTATATAAAAGTAAAAGGTGCAGGTCATTTTCTAGTCACAAAATTAAATTTAATATTTAATTTGACATGGCGGTGTTGTTTGAATATTAATTTACTTTAGAGTCTAAACTTGATTATTTTAAAATTATGTAAGGATAATCTAGAGACTATTAATTAATTAAAGCAATATATCTTAACCAAAAAAAATGATAACATTATATATTAAAGAGGTTGTAAAAAATATTTTGTAAGGTTTATCTTATAGAATTAGTTATTACATCACTAAATCATAGTTTGTAATTACACATGTATAATTAATTTCATCATCCATTGCTTTTATTTTATGCTTTTGATAGTTAAAATACAAAAGGGTATATTGATAGATCAAGAAATTAACCTTATGTCTTTCTGTATAGGAATAATAAAAGAGTATAAATATAAAAATATATTTATTTTTTAAAAAATTTCTTATTTTAAGGTTTTTTTAAAAATAATTTAAGGTACCAAACTTTTTTATATGTTAAAAAATGTTTTCTTAATCTGCCTAGAAGATAACATGTAAACTAGAATGTGACATTTTGTTTGTGTGGTGTTATTTTATATATAAATGTTCTTTTTTATCTAACAGGAAATTTATTATAAAATTATCTTAAATGAGAAATTAAAAAAAACTACCAATAAAATAAATAAGATAAAATAGACTTGGATACAGACGTCTTAGTATAAAGATTTTCATTTGATTATAGGTATATTTTATTTTATTTGAGTTGGTGCACATATTTATCTTAGTTATAATGGTGTAAATTGAAGTGGTTAGATATCCTAATTTACAATTCAGAATAAGAAATTTGCTACACAATCTTTTGTCAATATCGGATTTGCTTTAACCTATACCATCTAGTTTATTTATTTATCCCAAAATTAATTAAAAAACAAATTATGGTAGTTACAACCTCCAAATAATTTCTTGACTATGTGATTTTTGAGTTGTCATAGCTTGTTGGAGAATGGCACTTCCTTCCATAGTGTTAAAAAATTAACAGTGTTATATATGTTAACTGTTTGGGTACATAAATAAAATTTTAATATTAATACTTTAAGTATTAGAGAAAGACAAACAAAGTAACAAGTAGCACAAGTTTAAACATCTGTAACTTATGTTTGTGTAACAACTAACGACGTAAAACTGGACCAACTATTTTGTTTTATGGAAAAATTGTTATAGTTGGATTAATTTGGCAAATGTCTGGTTAGATTCTTTCTTAAGTTTTTTTGAAACACGACAAATTTTAGGTTTTAAAGAGTCGAATAGCAGGAGACTTTTTGAAGCAATGTGTTATGTTATGATTTGGGACGTATGAAAATGGAAAAATAAATTTATTCATATTGATGACTCTTTGAAGACATCTATTGTATGTTTGGTTCATAGAAATGGAGGTATAAAAAGAGAAATGGAAAGAAGAATTCACTTGTTGTTTACATCTAAGAATCATAAAATGAAAAAATAAACCAATTCTTATTCTTTACTTTTAGTTCCCAACTATACGAAAATAAAAGGGGGGAACATTGGCAAAAAAAACTAATGACACCATTCTTTCAAGTTATCAACCCACCACCCGTCACTGCTGCTACTTGTTGCCACCCACCACCATCATCATCCTCACCACTCCACCGTCACCTACCACAACCACCCCCACCATCGGCATTATTGCCACCACTCCACCGCCATCGCCACCGCACCACCGCCCTCCACTACCCACCACAACGACCCCCACCGCCACCAATGCCACAACCACCCCCCTTATATTTAAAAAATTACAAATAAGTTACAATTTTTTGCAATCATGGTGACGCTATAAATAAAATACATCGGCTAAAAGTAATGCATACTAACTATGTCCTTAATTATTCGTGGATTTGTATATCGGTAGAATAATTAAATTATAATCTTAAAACAAGGTTCTTAAATATATTGCCTTGAAAATGAAGATGAGTACATGCTAAAGAAAATATTGGCAAACATATTTTAATTAGGAAAATAAACACTTTCAAAATAAATTATAAGCAAAAGTTACTATATTTTGGAGATTTTCTTGCCAGTCGCAACCATGTTCGTGGCTAAGTTATGTCTAGCTCTGAGTTTGTCGTACGATTAATCAAGCCAAGAGTACAACTACTGAAGCTAGTAAATGCATTGTAAACAGTCACAAATACGGACGTAGTTACTCTATCTGGAGCGGATCGGATGAGATCTAGATAAAGATTCGCCCAATTTATACTCGTAGGCTGTGGCATCTTCTTCTCCGGCGACTAGCGGCTGCGCTTTTGCTCCTCCAACGACCATCAGGAGGATTTCTTCTTCGAAGGTCTCTCTCTTTGTCTCTCTCTCTCTCTCAAATCGTATTATATAATCTCAGATCTTATTTGTTTTCAACATATCCAGATTATGTTTGTTAGTACAATTAATGTCCTAAATTGAATTAAATATTATTTCTAATGTTTTAATAATACAATTGTAATATTTGGATAAAAAGTTATAATATTATAAAATCCAAGTTAATATAAAAAAATAGCAAGTTTAAAACAATAACTTATGAAAATATAAAATTGCATGATCACAAGTTTTTAAATAATAAGAGGTGTTTTTATACCCAAGTATGCAAAAAGCCAAAAAAACCATACATGTAAAAATAAATTTTCAAAATGCAAATTATCAAATCAAAAGATGGCAAATCTTGTTGGTTAACAAGTCTACCAACAAGATCTAGTCTTGAGAAATGGTTCACTAATATCATTGGGTTATACCCATTAGACAAACAAGAATTATAACATAAATTTTATATATATGAAATTCGATTTTATAAGTAAAAGAAAATTAGGTTCTAGAACATCAAGTCTTGAGATGGTTGGCAAATCAAATTTAAAAGAGAACCTACAATTAACAATATCATGGAACATTGCCCCTTGGATAACTTTTTTTTAGGAAATCAATATTTTGAACTTTATAATTGTATACACCGTAACATTTTAAAGAAATCAATATTTTAAACTTTATAATTGATGAAAATCAAGTTATTTGATTACATAATGAAATTCGACTATAATATAGAATAACAATCAATTTGTGAACTTTACAACCTATGACCATTAATTCATTGAGGTTACAAAGTGTTGAAGAATCGTTCCAAATAGATTAAATGACATAAATGAATCTAGGTGTAAAGTTTGTAAAAACTCATTTCATATGGATAGACGATGAATCAAAGTTAAACATCTTATGTGTTTAAAGTTATGTGCTACCAATATCTTCCACCATGATTTTATGTTGATTTCAAAGTAATTGGGTTAAGCCATGACATTGAACTATTTAGTGTTACACACACATATACAGAGGAGGGATTACAGGAGAACACCATTTAAGTGAAAGATGGTGAGAACAATTATCACAAACCGAAACTCGAAGCTCAAACTCGTACCTGATGTGCGCCTTGATGGGGTAATTTAGCCGACCAACAAGGGTCGACTTCCGCTAGTACAAACCTTGAGTCTCGCCTTCTGATTATCAAAATCTCGATTGAAAAAAGAATGGGTCCATATCCGTCAAGATCTCAATCAGAAAAGAAGTACTCGAAAGCAATCCATCGACTACGATACGATAGTTTCTCGTCTACTGCTTCTTGACCGTCGGTGGAGAGGTTTCGGATGCCATCAACCGTGAAATGGGAGAGGAGAAACCGAGATAAGGTAGAGACATGGGGTGTGCTAGGCTCAGGGGAGAGAGAATTCTGTTATAGTCTAAAATACTCTTTCAAGCCTACATTATAATTTAGAAAAAATGTAAAGTAGTAAATTAATAGCATCCTTAAATTAAAATGATTAAATGATCAAATACTTGAGGTGTTCTTATTTTTCTCATAGTAAAAAGTTTTCATAGACTTATATATATTGTAATATAAGGTTAACACCACTCAATATCATCCTACTTTTCTAAAAGTGTTTATATAGGTAATTTAATTTTTTATTATTTAAATAGGTAACCTATTTTGTGATAAACTGTTAAAGTAAGTAAATATTTGAATTTTTCAATTAGACTTTTGGCTCTATCCGGAGTTCTCCTCGTTGGATAACC
Organism: Drosophyllum lusitanicum; assembly: GCA_032274825.1. Classification (NCBI taxonomy): domain Eukaryota; kingdom Viridiplantae; phylum Streptophyta; class Magnoliopsida; order Caryophyllales; family Drosophyllaceae; genus Drosophyllum; species Drosophyllum lusitanicum. The sequence continues at coordinate 8,056 of JAUEJL010078695.1, forward strand.
ACCAAACCTTGGTGACATGACCGGAGTTCATTCCTAGTGGTGATGGTGAAGTTTGATCAGTCTCCTGCCCTCGTGTCGGCCGTTGTCGTGGCGGTGGCTGTGTTGTTGCTGTTTTCTTTTATCCGGCAAGGAAGGCCGACCGGAGACCGATGAGACTCCACCCACCACTAGGAAGTAATTCCAGTCAAGTCATCAAGGTTTGATGGTGATCCAACTGTAGTCCTTACTTAATATATCACCACAAAGTATGTTACCTATTTAGGTAATAAAAAATATAAATTACCTACATTAACTCTTTTAAAAAACTAGAATGTTATTCAATAGTCTTAACCCTATAATATAGGTGTTGTTGAATATACCCCCTCTCATATCTCACATAGACGTATCACATTAATAAATTAACTCTCTATCACGTTCATAATAGAACGGAGATGTAATGAGCTATTCTAAAATATATTGTATCATTGATAGTTCAATTATAACAAATTTATTATTATTATTGTTTTTCTATATATCAATATCAATATTTATTAATTTGTAATATGAGAATTTTGAATTATAAAATGTTTAGCAGGCATGTGCCATTAATAATTGGACTTAGACACTCCACGTGATCCACTTTCTTCTTATTCCTTCCTTTCAACTTGTTAATTTTTTATTCTCATCCCAATAAGTACAATCGCTGATTCAATTCCTCTCTCGTGATGGTCGGATAGAAACCGCTAATAATTTATATCAGAAATGTTCTACATCATTTACTAGACTTCATCCTTTTTAATTTATCTTTTTATAGTAAATGAAGACAAATATCAAAACAAATACTAGATAAAACCACGCATCTATGAATTTTGGTTACTCGGATATTATGATTTGGAAAAATTGTCGAGAAAAATAACTCAAAAATCGAAAATTGTTAATAAAGGTAACGTTTATTTTTTTTACCGATAAATGATTATAAATTTCAATTTGTAACAAAAAAGAGTATAATGACCTCTTAGACCTAACAAAAAAATGTATAAATTTTACGCATTATGCCTTTTTTTATTACAAATTAAAATTTATAATCCTTTATCGGCCAAAAAATTTGAACGTTACCTTTATTAGTAATTTTTAATATTTAGGTTACCTTTCCTAGCAATTTGCCTTGATGGTAATGTAACTTAGATAACAAATCAAATTATATCCGGAACAAAATGGATCAGGTAAAATGTGTGCCGTAGTCAAATTAATCTAACAAATTTGACTTCGGTTTAAGCAATTTTAAAGGGTTTTTTCACAAATCACAATAAATTTACAAAGTTACTATCAAATGTCAACAAAATCAAAGCATCTGATGGAGTGTTGTCTTACATATAATGGTATTAGTAGTTTTTTTGGTTCTCGGCTCAACCGTCTTTTTGGTAGTACCCTTTTTTTGTTGTTCATAGGGGCGTTATAGTTTTATTCACATATAGTTGGAATGAAATTCATGCTTTTCAAAAAATATCAATAAAATCAAATTTGACAATAAAGGTAAAATAAAAAAATTTGCCAATAAAGAAAATAAATTTCAATTTGTAATAAAAATAAAGCCTGTCACTGATGTATAGATTACCGGTTAAAATTTGTTGAGATGGCAATTTCTTATGTGGCATTTTTGTTTAAATTAAAAACTAAAACACCTCCTTAAGAGCATCTCCAATGCATGGATTATTGAGGTTGAATAGGTGTTGTATAAGGATTGAATGGAGTGTAAGATGGGTTGAATGGAGAGAGAGTTGCATGATTATACAACCCCACTTTTATTTTTTTTAATTTATATAATATATAGAATATGGAAGTAGACTAGTGGTGAAACCCATATTTAAATATATATAGAGTTGAATGAAGTGTGAAGGTTGATAAGTAAAGTTGTATGGATAACGAAATACTGATATGGCAATCCATTAAACTCTGATAGAGTTGCAAGGATTGGAGATGCCGTTAGGAGGTAATGAGGGATGGGTGTAGTGTTTAAGGGTTGAAAGAGTATTGGAAGAAAAAGATGACGTGGCATAAGGATGAGATGGCTGTGGGGAACGATGCTGGTAGCGTAAGGAGGTCAACCATTTATAACTAACCAAAACTTTTTCAGTTTTAAGGTTTTAGCCCACCTATGCCTATAAAAGATTGATGAAGCCTTAGCCCTCGAAGCATCTATTATATATGCAAGTATTTCGAAACTTGTTAGTCTTAGTATTGTTTTAGTATCGGTATTGTAACATGGTATTATAGAAGTAGGTGTTCGATTTAAATTGTTACGCGATTAGTTTTATTTGTTGTTGGTAATTTCGAATTCTTTTTATAAGATTAAGTTGCTTCTCTTTGAATGGTGTCGTTCTATGTATCATTTTCTTTTAGTGGTGTTGGGTTTCAACTGTTTATAATTTCATATGTTCTTGTTGATTAGTATCGTTAGCTGTTAACTATAAAAAAATTCTTTAATTATTGTTGAAAGTTTCTTCCAGAAGTTGGATGAAGTTAAATAGGCGATCATTGAACCAATAACTGGCCAACCAAAATATCGGTTTGCAACTTTTTTCTAAGTTAAACCAAAAAAGTGATAACCCAATAAATGGTTTTTAAGCTTAACTGATTAAACTATATAAAAGCGTATGTTACATATAGAATAAAATTAACTATTTTTGTAACAGTTGGTTTAAGTGGATTGTTTTTTTTAATTAGAAAAATATTAAAAGTCAATAACGTCATAAGAAATACGTCGTTCAAATTTATCAATACGAAAGATTTGGTAACGAGTTTACATCAAAGAACGGTACAATAATAAATTTAAGGTAAGAAATTTATTTTATAAATCATGTGAAATGGATACGTTGAGACTTAAGGGGGTGCTTGGTTGCATGATTCCTTGAGAATCATAAGGAATTGGAATCCAAATCCTTCAAATTCCTATGTTTGGTTGGTATTATAGCAAAGGAATTGGAATCTAGACCTTGGAAAGTTTTCCTTCATTCATAGGAATGTGAATTCCTTCCTCAAACCTAAGGAATTCAAATTCCTTCTCCCCAAACCACGGCACATACACCATCGATTAATGACCGGCGACTTCTTACCTGTGACCGACGGCGACTTCGACCGACGATGGGGCGACGATTCCGACCGTGGGTTCGATTCCTTATCGATGGGACGACGGTGGGTTAGATTCCAACCGACGACTTCGATTCTGACGGGGCTTCGATTCTGACGGGGCTTCAATTTCGACGGCGACTTCGACCGACGACTTCCTTACCTGTGACGATGGGGCGACGATAGCGACGATGGGGCTTCCGGTGGTGGGGCATATATTCTACTACTAAAATATAAATATAACTTTATACTATTTTTTATGTATCAAGATTAAAATAACAGACTGTGGACTAAAGAATCGTCTTTCTTGCTTTTCAGATTCTGTAGCTTGTGCTGTTCTTCAATGACATATGAGTACCTTTGCTGATGGGTCTAAGAAAGCTTGTGTGGACTGTGGACTAAAGAATTGTCTTTCTTGCTTTTTAGATTTTGTAGTTTGTGCTGTTCTTCAATGACATGTGAGTACCTGCTAATTTATATGATTAGCTAAGAAGCACTTGTTCCACGAGTTGGCTTAGGCAAATCTTATTCTGTGACTTCCTTTTTCTCATTTGGTTTCTTTACCTGTCTTTCCGGTGTAGTTCCCTATCTTATTATGTGAATTCCTTATTTTATGACATCTTTTTTGCAATCGTGTATACTCTCCTAGAAGAGTATTCTTCTTGAAACTTTACCCTAACTAATATAATCACAATACATATCATACTTGTGGAGTAAAAGAGTTGGATGTCTTTTGCTAAGTTTGCAACAATAATGTCATTTAATCGGCAAAAATGATGCCATTAACGAGATGCACGAAATTTTTTACGAGAATGAAATTATGGATGATCCATAAATTTCTCACTTTTCTACCATTAGTGCTATTTCCATATTAAAGAGGGACGATTTTGCAATTAATTATTTTATAATAATCTCTCATTAAATAATATCGGGTAAATTGTCGAGAAATAGTAATATAAATATCAAAATTTGTTAATAAAGGTTATGTTCAGTTTTTTAAGCCGAGAAATGACTATAAATTTTTTTGACCGTTATCTCTCTATAACAAATAATATAGGGTTAAGGCCATTGACGTTACATATTTAGATAATAAAAAAGTAAGTTACCTACATAGATACTTTTGAAAAAGTAGGCTGCTATTATATGGCTTTAACCCAATAACATAATATATTAAAACATAATTGAGGTTGATGACAAGGTCAATGGCTATCTCTTTCCTAAAGAGAATATAAAGGCTTTAACACAAATTATGCTTCAATTGGTGTCAAAAGGAAGATTATCATCTCTAGCTCGAAATATAGCATCAATAGGAAAACATACTGCAAAAAACATGATGGTATTGGAATCCATTGAAGGGTATGCTTCATTAATTGAAAATGTTCTTAACCTACCTTCAAAAGTTGCATCTCCAAGGGTAGTATCGGAAATTCCACCTAATGTCAAAACTCAAAACTGAGTGGCAGTGGCAGTTTTTTGAAGCTGTTGAAGATTGTAATTATGTAAATAGAACTTCGAGGATTTACCGTTTCTTAAACAAGGTTGAAAATCTGTCGAACAGTATTCAAAAAGAGAGTTCTGCTAATATTCGGGCTGATGATACGTTTTTATACAGTATATGGGAAGAAGAAAAAAGCATTCAGACAGCAATAGCTAAAAAGAGAAGAGAATACGGTGAGGTAATGAAGAAATCTCTTTTACCTTGGTCTTGAATGTTTGACATAACATGTTCTAATCAAATATTCGACTTATTATGAGAAAAATGTAAAATTACCTATATAAAAAGATAGATAAAGGAATCTTATGAACCATCATTGAAATACCGTTGGTGATTAGAGGTGGCTGTTTGACCCGGTTACTTCAGAATAGATTGATTTAGATCGTGTGTTTTAGTTCAAATGGCTCAAATAATTTTTTTTTTGGCTTAAGGAGAAATGGATTAAAGTTACACAGATTCTTTTTTATTCTATTATGGATACAACCTCAATATTTATAATTCAAAGTTTTAGATTGTTTTTGTAATAACACTATTTTTATAATCTTTTTGATAAGCTCTTTTTATGTAGTTGAGGGACAGAAGTGAGCAACCAAGGGGAATGTGGGAGGATGTATATCAAAGTACAAAGAAAGCCGACAGGAATAAGAATGATTGCATGAGAGGGATGATGGAGAGCTTGAAAGAATGGGTCAACCATTATGCATATATGAACCTTATTTGGGTCAAGAAGCTTGGCCTTTTCTACATCATGGTCCACTTTATCGTGGTGTTGGTCTGGTTAGTCGCTTTCTTTTATATCCAGATCTGAACTCTTTTTTCTCTTTTTCTTTAGGAGCTACAAGAAATTACAGTCTAGAGGGTGAAACATTTGCCACCTGCCCATAGCACATTGGGGTGAGCTTTGAAGTCAGAACCTCGAGGTTAGAGGTGGCAATATGGGCAGGTCAGGCGGGTTGGGTTACGAGTAGGACAATGGTACAGGTTTAAAGGGGTCAATTTTTAGTACATATTGAAACATAAGGTGAGTAGAAAAACCGAATCAGGTGAACCAATTAACCGGATCTTCAAATCTTATTTCTTTCGAGTTCTATGTACAGATTTGATGATGTTTACAGTTGTGGTCAGATGATGGTGGTGGTGGTGGTTTCGTGATGGTGTTGGTGGTGGTTTCGTGATGGTGTTGGTGTTGTTGGTGGTTAGGTGTGTTGGATCGAAAACTAAAAATGCAAAAAAAAAATGCCAAAGTTCTTCTTTATTGCTGTAAATTTTCGATATATAAATCCCTATCTTCTATTACATATTTATAGGGGTGAGGATGGCGATTTTCCGGCGTCTCACGGTGGCGGTTGGTGGCTAACGGCGGCGGATGGCTGTCGGCGGTTGTCGCCGGTGGTGGGACTATATACATATTTCTAACTAAATACAAATAAATACTTATACTAATGATAATGATAATTAAAAGTCTAACATTCACCCCCCTAATTATCATATCATCCATATGTCAATCTTCAAGTCTTCAAATTATGATGACGAAGTCACCATCCATCTCTTGGTCTTCAATATCTTTGTTTGTATAGTAGTCCACAGTGTTAGGATCTTTGTTTTCCTCTTCATTTCTTGCATAGTCTTTTTCAGCCTCACGAACTCCTGCGAACCCGAGGTTGCTTTGACAAATGTTGTCAACAAATCCATGGTCACACAGACCAACTTTAACCGAGTCCGTCTCTTGGCTTGTCTTTTTCCTTAGAGTGCTAAGATCACCCCCTAATTATCATATCATCCATATGTCAATCTTCAAGTCTTCAAGTTATGATGACGAAGTCACCATCCATCTCTTGGTCTTCAATATCTTTGTTTGTATAGTAGTCCACAGTGCTAGGATCTTTGTTTTCCTCTTCATTTCTTGCATAGTCTTTTTCAGCCTCACAAACTCCTGCGAACCCGTGGTCGCTTTAACAAATGTTGTCAACAAATCCATGGTCACACAGACCAACTTTAACCGAGTCCGGCTCTTGGCTTGTCTTTTTCCTTAGAGTGCTAAAAATCTCCTTGATTTCTGGTTCTAGTAACCCCATCTGAAACTATACTGCTTTGATCAAACGTATATCCCTACTTCTTTGTTGCTTGAGATATGCTTGGTAGGTTCTATTGTTGTATCAATTCCTGCTACAGTTACTTCAAAATGATCAACAAGTCCTTCTCTTTGATCTTAATAAATGCCCAGTCCTTCGGTGTATTTGTTTTCCTTTCCAAATGATCAGCAAGTCCATCTGCTTGATCTTCAACAAAATCCATAAGCAATGTTGGTTCCAAATCTTCTTCAATGAGATTAAACTGTTCTTCTCTTGATCTTTCTGTGGACATTTGTTTGCATAGTGTCCATAATTCTTACACCTGAAGCATTGTATTTTACTCTTATCTACAGTAAATTTCTTTGATCTGTTGTCAGTTTCTCTTTTGAAACTGTTTTGAGAGGGATCTCCAATTTTTGTGTTTGGTCTGAATTGTTATTCCCTCGTCCTCGTGAGTGGTTAAATCTGCCACGTCTACGTCCTCTGAAAGATTATCTTTGATCTTCTTATTGTGTGAACATCAAGCCTTCTTGAGTATCCGAAGATCTTTCTTTCTTATATTTTAATCTTTCTTCAAATGTCTTTAGTCTTCCAATTGTTTCGTCTAAAGACATAATATCCAGATTTGAGTATTGTTCGATGGATGCAACAATCTGCAGGAATCTGTCTGGTACGGCATTTAGTAATTTTCGTACAAGAGTAGAGTCTTCATATGTTAATCCCAAACTTGCTGCTTTGTTGATAATACTCGTCAATTTCGTAATAAATGAATCGATTGATTCATTTTCTTTCATCTGTAACAACTCAAATT
>JAUEJL010078706.1:0-15538 GCA_032274825.1 Drosophyllum lusitanicum
TGACATGCTTGAAGTTGGAGTTGTTAGAGAACAATTTCAAATACTGAATCATTTTCTTGATTCTCTTCCCTCTGAATGGGACATGATGTGCATGATTCTGAGAACCAATAACATGCTCAGAGACATGAACATGCGCAAGCTTTATGGGATCTTACTGAATGACGAGCAAACACGTATTCAGAAGCTTGATTTGAAGAAGGCCTTCAAAAAGTCTTTGGCTCTTGTTGCTGAAAATCCTCTAAAGACTATTTCCAGATTCACTGAAGAATCTGATTCAGATGATGAATCCCAAATGGATCTAAAGAAAGTCACTGAAGAAGAAGACTCTGAAAATGAATGCACTGAAAAAGCATTTATAATGAAGAATTACAAGAAGTTCTTGAAATTCAAATCTGATGGTAAAAGGAGATTTGACAAAAAGTACACTGCTGAACGAAAAATCTCAACTGAAAATTCTAAAAATGAGTGTTTCAAATGGGGAAGACCTGGTTACTTCGTAGCTGATTATTTTGCCAAAGAGACTTCTTCTAATCAAAAGAAGAGTTATGCATCTAAGGCTGACAAGTACAAGGCAAAATACAAAGCCCTGAAATCTTCAAGTGATAGAAAGAAGAAGCAAAAGGCTATGGTTGCTGAAGATCTTAACTGGACTGACTCTGAAACCTCTTCTGATGAGGATGACTGTGATGTTGTCAGAGGAAAGTGTCTAGTTGCTGAAGAAATGTTTGGATCAGCACATCCTGAAATGTGCTTGATGGCGACTGAGAGCAAGTTCAGTGCCGACATGGCTGAAGCTGAAAAACTGAGCTCTGCTGAAGGATGGAATCCTACAATGATGTATAAGGGCAATCATCACGACAACATTTGGTATCTTGACAGTGGATGTTCGAGACATATGACCGGATGCAAGTCCCTGCTAAATTGTGTAAAAGATGCAAATGGCCCCAAAGTTACTTTTGGAGGAGGAAAGTGTGGCAAGACTGATGGGTATGGATGTCGGAGTCAAGGTCCTGTGAGCATAAAAAATGTCGCTCATGTCACAAGACTTGAACATAATCTGATAAGCATTAGTCAACTATGTGATGCTGATTATGAGGTATTATTCAGAAAATCAAAAGGTTCTATTTTTAATAACAAAGGGAAAGAAGTTCTCCAAGCAAAAAGGCAGGGGAACATGTATGTGGTAGATTTCAGTTCTGTCTCATCTACCAATGATGCTTGCTTTTATTCTGAAGCTGATTCGAAGGTCAACTGGTTATGGCATAAACGTCTATCTTATTTGAACTTCAGAAATTTTAACAAACTTTCAAAGCTTCAGTTGATTCGAGGACTGCCGTCTGTTCAGTTTCTGAAGGACAAGATTTGCCATGCCTGTGAGCCAGGCAAACAAAAGAAATTAGTACACAAATCCAAGCACTGTGATCAGATTAATTCTGCTTTTCATCTCTCCTAGCATGAGTGGAAAGAAATATACACTGGTTGTGGTTCATGAATTTACAAGATTCACATGGGTCTTCTTTTTAAAGAACAAGAGTGAGACTGCTGACATTCTCATTAACTTCATTCGAAGAATTCAAAGATAGTTCAGCACACAAGTTAAGCAACTCCGCAGTGATCATGGCACGGAGTTAAGAAACTCAATTCTTCAAGAGTTATGTGAAGAAAATGGCATTGTTCAAAATTTCTCTGCACCCTATACTCCATAACAAAATGGGCTTGCTGAAAGGATAAATCGAACTCTAATCGAAGCTGCTTGCACCATGCTTGCTGAAGCCTCTCTGAAAGGGCATTTCTGGGCTGAAGCAGTCAATACAGCATGTTATACTCAGAACAGGTCCATAATTGTCAAAATACATGATAAAACTCATTATGAGTTGCTCTATCTGAAAACACCAAATGTTGGTTATTTCAAGATCTTTGGGAGTACATGTTTCATATTAAACACAATGGATCAGAAGAGCAAATTTGATCCCAAAGGTGAGCAAGGTATTTTTCTTAGGTTTTCAGAACTATCTAAAGATTATCGCATATTTATTCCTAAGAGACATTCAGTAATTGAGACTATGAATGTTACCTTTGATGAATTTGATGTTCAAAAAAGTCTGAATCACACTGATCAAGTTATTTCAGAAGAATTCGATACATTGCTACATGGCCCATCCGATGATGAAGTCAAAGAAAACTCTCAAGACATAGGGCATTTTGACACCTCAACACAAGCACATCCTATTGAAAATCAGCCTTCAGAAAATGATTTTTAGTTCAATGAAGATCAATCTTTACCAAGTGATCCGTCATCTGAAGGAGGTTAGGAGCACCCCTCAAGAGTCAGAAAATGGACTCCTGCTCATCCTATTACTAATGTTATAGGAGATCCTGACAGACGTGTACAAACTCGAAATACGATTACCTCAACCTTTTGCATGTTTTCTAAATTCATTTGTCAACAGGAGCCAAAGAAAGCTGACTAGGCTCTGAAGGATCCTAATTGGGTAGTGGCCATGCAAGAGGATCTGAATGAGTTTGAGAGGAACAAAGTATGGAAACTTATATCCCCACTTAAAGACAAATCGATTATTGGCACAAAATGGGTGTTCAGGAACAAAAGAGATGAAACCGGCGAAGTGGTTTGCAACAAAGCTGACTAGTAGCAAAAGGATACTGTCAAGAGGAAGGCATTGACTATGATGAAACGTTTGCTCCAGTTTCTCGCCTGGAAGCCATTCGTATTTTTCTTGCTTTTTCTGCATTTAAAGGTTTCAAAGTCTTTCAGATGGATGTCAAGAGTGCATTCCTGAATGGTGAGTTACAGGAAGAGGTGTTTGTTCAACAACCTTCGGGATTTGAAAATCAGAAATTTCCAAATTACGTCTACAAGTTAGACAAGGATCTCTATGGTCTGAAACAGGCCCCGCACACATGGTATGATACTTTGTCAACCCATCTTCTGAAAAAACGGGTTTCAGTGAGGCAAAATTGATAAGACTTTGTTCTTAGGGAGAGAAATAGGTGAACTGATTCTTGTGCAAGTCTATGTCGATGACATTATATTTGTATCCACAACTGAAAATCTCTGCAAAAAGTTTGAGAAGATTATGTTGGAGAAATTCAAAATGAGCATGATGGGAGAACTGAACTTCTTTCTAGGTCTTCAGATCAAACAAACTGAACAGGGCATTATCAAACAAACTGAATAAGGCAATTTCATCAATCAGGGAAAATACGTGAAAGATTTACTGATTGCTCGCCCATGAAGACTCCCATCATCCAGAAAACAAAGCTCACAATAGATCCAAACGGAAAGGCTGTGGATCTAAAGAAAACTCTATGGTTCACACTCGTCTTCCTAAAGAGTGGAATTGCATAGTCGCTCATCTCAATTTCTGTATGACTAGCAAGACAGGTGGTCTTGATCAAGTTAATGAAGCGGTGCTAAAAATGGGCTATGCCCTAATTCCCGGTCAAAGCATTGACTTCGCTAAATTAATCATGGACAGTCTTGTTGCTTCACTGACTGCTCGCTCCGTCTCCCAGCACATACCTTTTCCAAGGTTGGTTTCACTAATCATTTACTCGTTGCTGAGTACTGAAGAGTACAACTCTGCCTCCTATCCTGTCTCTACTCCTACTCTGTCCGGATATGTATGGGCAGGCTCTGCATCGGCCTTCAATCCATCGCTCACTAAAGTGATGCTCAAGAATGTCTGCATGAACACCTCTCCTGAAATTCCTATTCCAATGTCTTGCTTATCATTTGAAACCCAACCTACCCATTCTACGACTATATCCCCTGCTCCCAAAACCAAGAAGAGAAAAACTATCTCTAAACCATCCAAACCAGAACCACAAAAAGCAAATGTCCCTAAACCTCATACTCTTTCTAAACGTCCCAAACATACCACTTCCCACACCCCTGTTGTCTCCTACTCTGCTTCTAGAGAGGATACTGATGATGAGACTTCACTCATCATATACAAAGTTCAGTTTCAGAAAACCTAACCTTCTACTGTTGACAAGGTAATGAAACCTTTGTTTATTGTATCTAAGTTGATTATGACTGATGAAGAGACAACTAACTCCCAAGCTGTTACTGAAGTCACCTCACCACAAGTTTAGGACACTAATATGAACCAGTTAGTCGAGACTTTCAGCCCCTCTACCAACGAGTTAATCAGCATACCCACTGATACTCACGCACCACCCATTCAGAAAATTCCCCTTCATGTCACTGCTGATATTCCCCAAACATCCCTTGATGATTCAGTCAACCTAACTAATACTATGGATGTAGCTAATGCACATGATGTGTCAGTACTGAAACCAACTGACTCTGATGCACCTCACCTTGCTAATGATGAAACTACAATTCCCATAGTTTCTGAAGCCCTAAAAGTTGATGATTCTTCAATCCACCCTGAACTTGAGACTCCTCTTGTATCCCTTGATGTGTCAAAAATCCCTACTGACACTATGAATACTACCAGGGCAAATGATGTATCAGTTCCTAACCAAACTAAGAGTGATGCCCTACCAAACCCAATCAGTGATGCTGAAATCCTATCTCCTTCAGCAGAGATTGCCAGTGCTAATGAAGATACAATCATAAACCAGACTGTAACTGAAGTAACTCACACTGAAGCCCCTGATGCATCGGTTCAACCCCCTGATGCTATAGCTTACCACTTCTCTCAACCAGGTTTTTCCACTATTAAAAAATTCTTTGATTTTCCTCTCTCCCCTCAAACAGGTGTCAATCCTCTTGATGATACTGGTGATTTTGCTTTTCTTAATTCTCCAACATCTGTACATTCTCCTTCTTCAGAACCTTCAGTTGATATTTCTTCTTCTCTGCAAAGTCTATCTGAAACACTTCTTTCTCATTCTCATCTTGTAAAAATTACTTCTTTCCATCTCTCCTCTTCTTCCAACGATCAGCATAAATTTCAATCTGATTTCAAAAATCTTGCTGATTATTTGCTTCAACGTTCCACTTCTCTGTCTAAGGATATTGCATTCAGCAATCAAATGCGTCTATCTATGTACAAAAAGTTTCATGCTATGCTCTCAACTATGGCTGAATCTACCACCATTGAAATTTCAACTCTTAATTCTCAACTAAACCTCCTTTCTTTCACCGTGAATACTCTTTTCTCTTCTTTAGATAAATTCTATGCTGTGAACCTTTCTGAAGCAGCAATAAAACGTGTACAGGAATTGTTTGCACCCTCATTTGCAGGGATTTCTAATCAGATTCAGGAGCTGTCTAAGTCTGTAGAAGCATCAGGAATCTCATCTACTTCTAAGGGGGAGAAATTTCGACCACAGTCCAAAATCTGTTAGATAATACGAAAGAAGGCTGTAACTGAATGAAGACAACTCTAATGGCAGAAGAAATTTTCAAGGGCCACTGCTATGAAGAGTCTAGAAGATGAAGTTGCACGTCTAAGATCTGTTGGTGATGCTCAAAATAAAGCTTTAGATGAAGTTAAAGCCCAACTACAAACAGTTGAAGAAGAGAAGGCCAAAGTTGAAGAAGCTAGGAAAAAAGCTGAGGGGGAGCTTAAATCCTTCATTGATCAAAGAAAAGAAGAATAGATCTGAAATTGATGGAGCTAAGTGTTAGACAATAACAGCAGCAGTTGAAACAAAAGCCTTGATTTCTAAAGGACCAAGTGTTCCTTCAACCAGTGGCCAACCCAGTCAAATTGACAAAGGGAAAAAGCTCATGGTGATAAATTCTCCGGATGATCTGATGATGGTATGTAAGTATGGAGAAGATGATTCTGATGATTCAGATGAAGAAAATCTAATTTTAAAAGAGAAAAAGATCACCGAAGAACTTGGCAGAATAGCAGCAGAAAAACTTGCCTCTGAAGAAGCTGCAGCTAGCAAAGCCAACATGTGTCCTCGAGCTTATCAATTAAAACTACATGAAGAGATCGAAGCTGAAAAAGAGATAATAGCCAAGACAAAACAACTTGCTGCTGAAAAACAGTAGGAGTGGTTATCCACCACGAATCAAATGATTCATCCTGAAAAGATCACTTCAGTGAGACTGAAAAAGGATAATAACCAGATTTTTCTTAACCTTCAACGGAAAGCAAATCCAATATTCTTCAAATACTCAATAAAATAAGTCACAATGAAGTGTGGTTACACTGAGTGAGCTGAAATAATGGCATGTTTGTCAAAGCCAAAGTTGACTGATAATGTAGAAAAAATTCAAAAAGAACTCTCTCGAGTTATTGAATACTATGAGAAACAGATGAAAGGAAGAGCTTCTGAAACTCAAACTACTTCTCAAAAAGCTAAACACACTAGAGCTGAAACATTGCAATTTCAGAGGAGGAAACTGACCTACAAAAAAATCACAATAGCAAATATTGGAGTTAATTACTCAAGGTGAGCTACCAAATTGCAAAGGAATAGATACCACTCTTCCCCAAGGTCACGCACCTGAAGTAGGAAAGGTAATATCAAATCCCCGAGGATTTTACTTTCTTGATGCTCAGTACAAGGTCAGTTTCAGAATTCTCCAAAGCAGATTATCTTCATATGAGGTCACTCAGATATTTTCTAGACTACAAAGATTCATCCATAAAAGACATTCTAGATGAATATCTGAAGCAAGTTGAGTTGAAGACTCCCGCTGAACCCATTCCTGATGAGTTCAAACCCAAAATAAAATAAAGTATATTCTTTCATTCTTTTTTTTTGTTTATTCTTTATTCTTTGTAAATAGTTAATGGACTATAAACAAATAGGGGGAGATTGTTAGTCTCGTATTTGTCTATATTCCATTCCTGAAGATGTCTTTCAAAGAAAGCATCTGAAGGCTCATTCTTTATTCATTGTAAGTATCCTGACGCAACACATCTGAAGAAAGAGACCCGACTGTTCATCTGAAGAAAATCTCTAAAGAGGAACATCACAACTGAAGTAAGTCTTCAGTCGTAAAGAAGATCTCACATATGAATGCACGCTTCAGTACTAGCTTCTACCAGTTTAGCAATGTACGAAATCAACGCTCCTTTATATTTGCTCAACGACAGCTTAGATTTATGTTTCCTAACTTTATGTAGAGAAGTACACGTGTAATTTATTTAGATGGTCAGGATTAGTTTACTTAGCGTATAAATACCTTCTTACTGTTTGAGAAAGGTAAGAGTTTGTTCGCAAATTTGTTTTCAAGTTAGTTCTTGATTTTAGTTTGTACTCTGTGATCAAGTCTGTTCTTGAGTGCTCTTTGATGTTTGATTATTAATATAATCCTGCTTTGAAAATTTCTGTGTGTTCGTAGTTTAAAACTATTTCCGCACTTAGATTAATTATCTTTGTTAGTTTTTACATCTTTCGGGAAAAATAGTAATGTACTATTGTTTGCAAATATCTAAACACATGACCGCCTCAACTTTTGATATACTTCACTGTGAAGTATTCTTTATGTTTGTATGTGTGTATGTGTACGTGTGTTTTGAAGAAAAACCAGAGAGTTTTAACGAACTTGAATATTTGAAGTTGTGATTTGGTGTGTTTTTATTGCAAGCAAAGGTTGGTATATGTTTGTACCATGATTCTTGTTAGTATTTGATATTTATATATTGGGTTTTGATGTTTAAAGCTTAAAACTCTATTAATGGAGATATGAAGAAGATATGAAACTTGAGAAGTGGGTTTTGATGATTTTGAATGTTTTATTGGTTTTGATGTATTTTTTATGATTGTTTACATGTTTTATGAGGTTTGTATATAGTTTGGAAGTGTTTTATAGTGATTTGCAGATTTATGGTTGTGTGTGGTATGTGGTGTTCGACTGGAACAAAAAAGAAGAACAACAAGGAAGAAGATGAAGTCGACTAGGGAGGTCCGACTAAGGCTGCTCAACTTGGTGGTCCGACTTGTGCCTCATGCGACTAGTTTATGTTGTTGCCTAGGGCTGAATTGGAGTGGTCCGACTTGATAGTGGTCCGCATTTGCTTGGTCCGACTTCTGCTTTGGTGCGACTTGGGGTTGGTCCGACTTACATGGTGGTCCAACTTCTACTTGGTCCGACTCTCTTGGTTAATACTGTTTGAGAGACGACGTTACGCGTCGTGGCCTTGAATGTGGCGTGTTGGGGAGATTTTCCAGTTTTGAGCTTTTGTTTGTTGATTGATCTTGTTTCCGGTTATATGTGTTGTTCTTATGTGATTCTAACATGATGTTTATGGTTATGATTGATATAAATATATGTATATATATTTATGAATCAAAGACTGATTTCGGTGTTATTATGTTCTCAGGCAACGCGAAGACTCAGTGAGATTTGATAACTGAGTTCAAAGATTGAGAACCGATGTTGGTGGACGTTAACTCATGGATGGTATTGGTTGTAACCGATATGGTTACTCGGAATTGATATGATTGATGCTTTGATAGACTGTTTGGTGTGATGATGATGATTGATGATTGAATAACTATTTATGTGTTATTTGATCGAGTCAAAAGATATGTGCACATGGTAAAGATATGTGTACATGGTACAGATAGTGGTTGTCTGCGGGATGGGGCTGGGCTCGTTTGCTATTGGTTGAACAGTTCAAGATCTTCTCACGCCTTTGTTGCAACGGAGGGGGTTTAACTGTACCAAGTAGCAAAGGGCTATCGGTAAACCTTTTCTTTAGACCGCATCGGTTATAGGTTCTGCGCCGAACCGCCGGTCCTCTGGAATTATGTGATTACGTGTTCTGTTGTGGTTCTAATGATTGTTGTTGATTGCTGTTTGTGTTTGTAGCTTTCATTCACTTAGCTTTATGCTAATTCCCCACCTTTAAATCCGCTTTTGCAGGTTTCGGTAAGTACAGCTGTTTAGCTGGGGGTTTGTGTGTAAAGGGAAATTTGACCGTCGCTCTGATATTATTTTTGAGAAAATGACGAGCCAACTTTTGTAATCTTTTGTAACACTAAAAGATATACTGTAGTGTATGTAACAGTATGTATTCTGTTGTGGGTTTTATTGTATGTAATATATTATTTTATTTCAGCGCTTTCGCCGCGATTAAAAAAATGGCTTGAGATTTACGGTGTTACAATTTGGTATCAGAGCCTTGGTTTGGGATGCGTGCACGGTTAGAGGGTTCAATTCCTAAATCTTGGTCGAGTTGGGTCAAACTTTCCTTGTGTGGTAGTTAGTATGTTATGTACTAATGGATTATCTAATAACTGGTGAGATGATGTGATTGTCCAGATATGGCTGATGGAGATATTCTAATTGAGACTCCTGTGACCTAGGCTGTGGCTAGAACTTTAGTAGTTAATGTATTGGATACTACTAATCAGAGGCCTTGAACCTCAAGTTGATTAGAGTGATTACATCTACAAGTTGGAAAGCAATATGCAGGAGCTTAGGGATACCATTAATAGTCTGGAGCAGCAGAAACAAACTCAGACTGAACAAGCTCACATTCCTCCAGTTGTTACCACTTAGTCTACAACTCTTCCGGTTACGGTTCCGTTATCTACTCCAACACAAGCAACATAACAACCATTCTTCTATCCTTTTACATCTCAAGGAGATTATCCTTATCCGTACTTGGGATTTAAACAACCCTGCACTTATAAGCAATTTTTGGATTTCAAACCCTCTGAATACCACGGCACTACTGATCCTAACATAACTTTGAATTGGTTGTGATAGATGGTGAAGCCTTTAGATGCGTGTAATTGATAATGAATTGAGAGTTCGGTTTGCTACTCAGATGTTAAAACGAGACGCGATGGTCTGGTGGGATTCTCTTACAAGCCATTTCACTAAACAAAAATTGGATAACTTAAGTTAGGAGCAATTTCAGGAGAAAGTGTGTGAATAGTATTGCAGTACTTTTGAGATTCCCGTATCAAGAAAGAGTTTATGGAGTTGCAAATGACTGGAACCTGTCCATGGATGATTTGATTAGACAATTCAACGAGAAGTTGTGATTTGTGAAATAGTGGGTGCCTAATGAGGCATTCCAGATACAACACTTTGTGGGAGCTTTGCTTCCGGATTACAGGGGTGCTACGAGGTGGGCTAGCACTTTATCCCAAGCTTTTACCTTAGCTAAGGTTGCTGAGGGTGATGTGAAAGCAAAGGATAAGATGACCCGAGATCGAATTTCTCAACAGAAATCCAGGTCTGAACGTTTCAATACTCAGCAAAGGAAGAGTGAGCAAGGTAGCCAAAGACCAGGAAATCAAAATCGTAGGCCTACGGTGAGTCTAATCAACGATCGCCATGGTGTGAGTAGTGTAAGTCTTTTCACACGGGGCCTTGCACACCCCAAACCATGCGCTGTATTAAATGCGGTCAGTTTGGTCATTCTTTTAAGGACTATAGATTTCCTCGAAGTGTTTGTTGGAATTGTAAGAAGGAAGGTCACCGGGCGGGTGAATGCCTTGTTGACAAAATTACTGAGTCAAGTTCAGGAGCAGGGGCAGTTGGGGGATCGTCGTTGGCAGCTGGGCAGAAGAGAAAGAACCATCTTATGTTAGAGAGTAGGGATTTTCGAATGACGGTAGATGATGCTACCACTACCGACGATGTCATCATGGGTATGTTTTTGATAAACTCTATTTTTGTAAGAGTGTTATTTGACTCTAGATCTAATAGCTCATTTATTTCTATGGCTTTGTGTGATAAGTTGAATATCTGTACTTCTGATATTATTGCTCCATTAGAAGTACAGGTAGCTGATGGTATGATGGTTCCGGTCACAAGGGATGTATCTTGAGCTAAAATTGATATTGATGGTGTATGCTTTCAAGTTTCATTTCTGTTAATGCCCTTATCTAGTTTTGATGTTGTGTTGGGTATGGATTGGTTGAGCCAGAATAGAGTGACTATTAAATGCCATTAGAAACTGATTTCTTTTCCATTAGCTGACAGGGCACATGTAGTGGCTCGCAGTGAGAAGGCTAAGTCTACTTTTCCTTTAATCTCATTTATGAAGGCTAGAAAATCTCTAGCCAAAGGGTGTGAATCCTTTCTTGCCTATGCTGTTGATGTTAAGAAGGAGAAGCACATAGTTTCTGATATTCTGGTGGTTTCGGAATACCCGAATGTGTTTCGTGATGAGTTGCCTGGGTTGCCTCCAGTGCAGGAGGTAGAGTATAAGATTGATCTGATTCCTGGATCTCGTCCGGTAGCTAAGTCCCCGTACAGATTAGCCCCTTCTGAAATTAGAGAGATGATGACGCAGATTCAAGATTTGCTTGATAGAGGTTTTATTTGTCCGAGTTCTTCTCCATGGGGTGCTCCGGTGTTATTTGTTAAGAAGATAGACGGTACTCTTCGGATGTGTATTGATTATCGTGAGTTGAATAAGAGGATGATTAAAAACAAGTATCCACTATCCAGGATTGATGACTTATTTGATCAGCTGCATGGTGCTTCGTACCAGGTACGCGTTTCTGATGATGATGATGTGTCAAAGACTGCTTTTCGTACTAGGTACGGCCACTATGAATTCTTAGTTATGCTGTTCGGTTTAACTAATGTACCAGCGGTGTTTATGGATTTGATGATTCTGGTCTGTCGACCATTTCTGGATAAGTTTGTGATCGTATTTATTGATGATATATTAATTTATTCTAAAACTGAGTCCAGACATGAAATTCACTTTAGACAAGTTTTGGAAACCTTGAAGAAGGAACTATTGTTTGCAAAACTCTTAAAATGCGAATTCTAGTTGCGAGAGGTCCATTTCTTCTGGCATGTTATTTGTAGTAACGGGGTTAAAGTTGATCCGGCTAAAGTGAAGGCAGTGATGAATTGGAATGTTGCCAAATCGCCTTTACAGATTAAAAGCTTTCTAGGATTGGTGGGTTACTATCGCGGGTTTATTAAAGATTTTTCAAAGATTGCGAGTCCGTTGACAAAGTTAACCCGCAAGGATGTGCAATTTAAATGGAGTGACGAACAAGAAGCAGCATTTCAAACTCTGAAGGAGTTATTGTGCCAAGCTCCTCTTCTCGCATTACCTGCTGGATCTGATGATTTTGTGGTATATTGTGATGCATCGTTTGCTGGTTCGGGTTGTGTTTTGATGCAACATGATCGAGTGATTGCTTATGCCTCACGTCAGTTGAAACCACATGAAAAGAATTATCCGACCCTTTATTTGGAGTTTGCAGCTGTTGTTTTTGCGTTAAAACTGTGGAGGCATTATCTTTATGGTAGTAAATGTGTGATTTGCACTAATCATAAGAGTTTGAAGTATGTGTTTACACATAAAGAGTTGAACATGTGGCAGAGACGATGGTTGGAACAGATCAAAGACTATGACTGTGAAATTCGATATCACCCGGAAAAGCTAATGTGGTAGCAGATGCGTTGAGTCGTAGAGGAGCTGGTGATCATATTTGTTTTATGCGAATTGAGATTGTGTCAGACTTGGTGGATAAATTTAAATCTTCTCAGCTAGAAGCTTTAAAAGATGAAAACTTGAAGTTTGAGATTATGACGAAGAGAAAAGAAGAATTAGTTGATGATTCGCGTGGATTAAAGACTTACAGGTCTTGTGTTTGGGTACCGCTACTTGGAGAGCTTAGGAATTTGATTTTAACAGAGGCTCACAAGTCTAGATTGTTATTACATCCTGGAATTACTAAAATGTATAACAATCTGAAGGTACTGTATTTGTGGCCTACAATGAAAGCTGATGTTGCACAATTTGTAGAATCATGTCATATTTGTGCACAAGTTAAGGTAGAGCACCAGAAGCCTTATGGATCATTGAGACAGCCGGAGATACAAGAGTGAAAATGGGAGCATATCATGATGGATTTTGTAACTAAACTTTCATGTACCTAGCGGAGTCATGATATGATCTGGGTGATTGTTGATCATTTAACTAAAAGTGCTCACTTTCTTGCCACTAGCGAGACAGCCTCTCTTGGCACATTAGCTCGGTTATATGTTAATGAAATAATTTCCCGGCATGGTATTCCTTTATCGATCGTTTCTGACAGACACTCCGGACTTGTTTCTAATTTTTGGAAGAGTTTACAACAAGAATTGGGACACGAGTTAATTTGAGTATAGCTTATCATCCCCAAACAGTCGGTCAGACTGAACGAACCATACAGACACTTGAAGATATGTTGTGTGCATGTGTATTAGAGTATGGTGGTTCTTGGGATTTGCACTTACCTTTGATTGAGTTAGCTTATAGTAACTCTTATCATTCGAGTATTGGTATGCCACCTTATGAGATGCTATACGGTCGTCGCTGCCGTACTCCGACATGTTGACTAGAGGCTGGGGAGAAATAGTATGCGGGTCTTGAAATCGTTCAGATGACAGCTGATAAGGTTTCTATTGCTCGAGAGAAACTGAAAACTGCCAGAGATAGACAGAAAATGCATGCAGATCCATGTCACCGACCTATTTCGTTTGTTGTAGGCAAGTTAGTTTATCTGAAAGTATCACCTTGGAAGGGAGTTATTCGTTTTGGAAAACGCAGGAAGTTAGCTCCTCGTTATATCGGTCCCTTTCGTGTACGGAAAATAGTGAATGATCAAACAGTTACTCTAGATATTCCTCCTAAGTTAGCAGGTATTCATGACACGTTCAACATCTGCTATTTGCATAAATGTAAAGTTGAAGATGAAAGTCAGATTCTCCCGGTTCATGAATTAAAAGTTGATTCGAAGAAAAGATTGGTAGAAGAACCCATTGAACTATTAGATCATAAAGTGACAAAGCTTAGCAAAAAACATATTTTTATGGTATTGGTTAAATGGAAGCACAGTTTAGGTTCTGATTTAACTTGGGAGACAGTAGCTGATATGAAGAATCGATACCCTCACCTTTTCGAACGCAATGAGATTCCGAGGACGGAATCTTCTTAAGGGGGAGAAATTTGTAACATCCGTGAAACCGGCCTAGTTGAGATCGGGTCGGTGGTTAGCTTTTTCGAATTGTTTATGTGATTATTTGTTTATATGCGATTAAAATAAATATTTTATATCGCATGAGTTTATGTTATAAATGAATTCGTTTTTGAACTAGGGTCGTAAATAATACCTCGTTGCTTGTTAATAAACCGGGATTGATTGCTTAATTGATTAACAGTATGTTAGTAAGCAGTGTAATGTACTGTTTTTTGTAAATAACTAAACACATGACTGCCTCAACTTTTGATATACTTCACTGTGAAGTATTCTTCATGTTTCTATGTCTGCATGTGTACATGTGTTTTGAAGAAACAACCAGAATGCTGGGTTTTGATGTTTAAAGCTTAAAATCAATTAATGGAAATATGAAGAAAATATGAAACTTGAGAAGTGGGTTTTGATGATTTTGAATGTTTTATTGGTTTTGAGGTATTTTTTATGATTGTTTACATGTTTTATGAGGTTTGTATATAGTTTGGAAGTGTTTTCTAGAGATTTGCAGATTTATGGTTGTGTGTGGTATGTGGTGTTCGACTGGAACAAGAAACAATAAGAGCAAGGAAGAAGATGAAGTCAGCTAGGGAGGTCCGACTTAGGCTGTGCGACTTTGTGGTCCGACTTGTGCCCCGTGCGACTTGTTTATGTTGTTACCTAGGTCCGACTTGGAGTGGTCCGACTTGATGTGGTCCTGCTTGAAATTGCTCTGACTTGATGGTCGCCCGACTTTGCTTGGTCCGACTTCTGCGTTGGTGCAACTTGGGGTTTGTCCGAATTCTACTTGGTCGGACTTTCTTGGTTAATATTGTTTGAGAGACGACGCGACACGTCGGGGCCTTGGACGCGGCGCGTCCGGGAGATTTTTTGGTTTGGAGCTTCTGTTTGTTGATTGATCTTGTTTCCTGTTATATGTGTTGTTCTTATGTGATTATAACATGATGTTTATGGTTTTGATTGATATAAATATATATGTATATATATATTTAAGAATCGAAGATTGATTTCTGTGTTATTGTGTTCTCAGACAACGCGAAGACTCAGTGAAATTTGATAACTGAGTTCAAATATTGAGAACCGAGGTGAGTGGACGTTATCTCACGAATCATATTGGTTGTAACTTATATGGTTACTTGGAATTGATATGATTGATGCTTTGATAGACTGTTTGGTATGATGATGATGATTGAAATAACTGTTTGTGTGTTATTTGATCGAGTCAAAAGATATGTGCACATGGTAAAGATATGTGTACATGGTACACATAAAGGTCAGCTGCTGGATGGGGCTGGGCTCGTTTGTTATTGGTTGAACAGTTGTAGATCTTCGGATGCATTTGTTTTAACGGAAGGATTTAACTATACCAAGTAGCAAAAGGCTATCGGTAAACCTTTGCTTTGGCCCGCATCGGTTGTAGGTTTTGCGCCGAACCACCGGTCCTCTGGAATTATGTGATTACTTGTTCTGTTGTGGTTTTATTGATTGTTGCTGATTGTTGTTTGTGTTTGTAGCTTCCATTCGTGGTTCCAAGCATTGTCGACCCTATTGAGATATTTTGTGACAATGAGGGTGCGGTGGCCTTGGCAAAGGAACCAAGAGCTCACAAGAGGACAAGACACATTCTTCGAAA
>JAUEJL010078717.1:0-15536 GCA_032274825.1 Drosophyllum lusitanicum
AGAAACATGCAAAAAGAGGTAATAAGGAGGTAGCTATGCTAGCTATGGCAGTTCATCATCATACGGAGGAGAAAGCAGGAGGTGTATGAAAGCACAAGTATGTAGCATTAGGTGGAATTAGCAGGAGGTGGATACGTAACCCTGTGAAGCATGAGGTGGAGCACACAGGGGAAAGGCCTTGTGAAGCATGAAGGTGGACAGGGGCGGACCCAGGATTTACAATGGGTGGTGGCACCATTAAATGGGTGGTAGCACTGCTTCGAAAAAATCGGAATTTACACTACGAAAAATCAAAATTTACACTACGCGGACAAAATTGGCCGGTGTCTCGTGCCACCACCGACTAAGGCGTAGGTCCGCCCCTCACGTCAACATTCAGAGTATGTTTGATACACAACTTTAAATGAAATGAATCATTGAACGAGATTTTGAATGGTTGCAGCTTAAAGCTCTTTCTAAACCATTTAGAACACATGCATTTTTACTCTCATACACTATGTATGCCTCTTTCCTTTGAAAGTGGTCCAAGTTAATTGGGCCTGCCACCTCGAATGAAATAGTACGATGGATGCCACCCCTCATAGCTCTACCTCTCTTTTCTTAGCCGGAGCTTTATCAATTTAGTACGAACTTTGGTGAGAGGCAAGCAAAAAAGTATTGTATAAAGGCAAGCATTCTATCTTTCATATTGCTCATCTGTCTGAATGATGAAGTGGTGGTTGCGTCTCTAAATTGTTTTAATTTATCCTTCATGTCTCCTTCAATTTTGTCCATTGCATCTCTTTTGGTTCATCCTTCACCACGACTGTATTTCAAGGGTTCAATCAATTCATCTACTGTGTTTCAAGGTTTTAGTCACTTCATCTATAGTGTTTCTAGCGTTTGTTGCTAATGTGTACGTTTTTAAATGGTTACCTTTGTTTGTTTCAGTGGTTTGATGCTACCGTGTTTATAAGGTTCAATGGATTGAATGGCTACATCTGTTCGATTCATATACGATGTTTTATCTAATCACCTTTGTACAATATATCAATGGCTTTGATTTTTTTATTCTATATACTTCATTGAATCGATTCAATAGATGTTAATGTTGAACTTGGAATAATAAGTTTTTTATGCAAATCAAATACAAGGTTAAAACAGCAATTATTAATCATCTAGGGTATTCATCAAAAAAAGATTATTAAACAATCTGAACAAGATTCATATCATTCGGTGCTAAATTATATTGATTTATCAAACAAACCCTTAACTCATCTCTTGATTTTTTTCCAAAATTGAGTGGCTTAACGCTATTCCTTATATGTTACATGAATTTCTACATTTTCTAGTGTTTTTAGATTCTTTAATAGGTATGAGGTATCATATAATTATAACTCGTTCATACCCACACAGTGTCCCATAACGACTCTTGATCATTATCAAGATATAAACATAAGTTGTTACTTTGAAAACTATCATTTGAACCAATTTTAATTCCCTCGAAGGATTGTTGGAATGATGTTTGTGGATACTGGCACAAGTCGTCATAAACTATGGATGCATTTCGGTATTGCATATTGAATATCTCAGCTTTAGCTTTGGCTAGTTCTGCTTGCAGTTCATTCACCTGGTTTTGAAGTTGGTAAATGGCTCCGGCACTTCCATAAACGGGGTCTCTAATTCTTGCATTAGCCTCATATACCATGCTACTAACTGCATCATCTCTTTCATATTCCGGTAATTCCTGAAAATTTGAGCTTAAATCAGATATAATCGTTCGTATGGATGCATAATCATTCAAACTTGTTAGAAACCTCCGTAGCTAGGTCTCATGTACGCACAATGTAAATTAAAAACTTCAGTATAGCTAAAGAAAAGTTGTTAAGTTATAATTTAACTTTGTTCGGAACACCATGAAGACGAGGTTTTACCAATCGTGTTAAAAGTAAACACGACTCCTACTTCTTCAGGACATCGGATAAAAAACCGTGCATGCTTCATTTGTTTGAACATTGCAGAGTGGCTGTTTCAAGTTCTGATTGATTTTTGTAGCTGGTGGAAGGTGGATGGCAGCTCTATTCAAGACTCCTCATCATTCTTTGAATGGTTCAGCTCTTTGAAGCTCAAAAGGTAATAAAATGGAGGCTTTCTTTGGGGTGATCTATTCTTATTTTTGGTGGATTTAGTGGTCAAATTCAGGCACTTTCTTTTTATTGGCTTAATAATAGATCTTTTTGTTGTAATTTTAGTAAAGAATAAGTAGATTTGTGTCATGATCCTACTATGTCTTGTTTGTAATTTTCTTTTATTTTATATTTTTTAACATCTTGCTACTTTTTTAATTATGAAAATAAAAAAAAATGTAACCACTAGATGATTGTGATTAAGTCATAACTTCCAACCCATAGATGGTTAGCAAATACTCATAAATGGATGAAAATGACAATTGCAACTACCTCCCTCATAATTGTAAGGAAAAGTTGTTTCTTAATGACAACCACATTATTGTTGTAATAGAAACCAATAATTTAAATTTAATTTAAATACATATAATAAAGAAAAAAACTGTATT
Organism: Drosophyllum lusitanicum; assembly: GCA_032274825.1. Lineage (NCBI taxonomy): Eukaryota > Viridiplantae > Streptophyta > Magnoliopsida > Caryophyllales > Drosophyllaceae > Drosophyllum > Drosophyllum lusitanicum. The sequence goes on from JAUEJL010078717.1 coordinate 2,555, forward strand.
TGACTTTCATTGACCCAAAATCGATGTTTCTTGAAATTATCGTCTCACTTTTTACAATTTTAGAAAAAGGAAAATCCCATACTATGGAAGCTATTGGTTTAGTTTGGTAACTATACTATTTAGTGACCAAATCTCTAGATGCGTATAATCTATACAGAAATAGAATTTTATGTAAGATTTTGATTTTGTTTCTAGGATTGTAAGATCTGAACCGATTTGATCCTACTTGATAGGATCTCTACAGGTATAAGATTTTACATAGAATTTTTATCTTGACTGTAGGATCGTAAGATTTTGGATCCATTCGATCTTAACTTGGATGTAGTTAGTCAATTAAAATCTACAAATAAGCTATTTACTAATATAAACTTCAAGGAATTGATGCTTCTTATTCTAAGTATATCATAATTTTTTTCATTTATTTATTTTTCTTTCAGAAAAGAAAAATATGACAAAGTGTGTTTGACTTTAAAGAAAATTTTTATTTGAGGTGTGAGGTATGCTAGTCTAGGAGTGTTTGGAGTTGTTTGTTAAAATTGAATGATTAAGCACTGAATGATTTCATGACCTGGATAATTTAAAGGGTCCGTCTGAAATTGCCTCTGAATTTAACATGTTGTTTGATAAGGATTATGAGTGAACAATTTGAATGATGCAAATTACCATTTTAATCTTAATATTGATTTATTATATCATAAGATATATGTTTTTTTAACAAGGTAACGTGTGAAAGAACGGTATTAGGGTAAAATACTTGGGTTTAATGATTCAGAATGTACTTTAAGTAGGAATGATTCAGAAGCGTTTTTCTATTTCATTCAGCACAGTTTTCATTCAGATGCGACAATCAAACGCACTAAATAAAAATTCAGTAGTAAACAAGCAGCCCCTTAGTTACCTGGACCAGCGAAGTGTGTTTTCAATTATATGAAACATAAAATGTGTGTTTTAAAGAAATTTTTTTCAAAAAAATTGGAAAATTAAAATTTTCTTATTTTGACTTTTTCTATAAATACAGGATTATCAAATTTTAATGTAATAAATGTTATTTTAAAAAAAAAATAAAGTATTATTTTACAGATTTTTTTGCTTTATAAAGTTTCTTAGTGTTTTATAAAATATTTCAGACTTTTCCACATACTAACACCCAATTTTATTTATGCTCTCAGCTCCCCACACCAGGCCACTTCCGCCTACTCATTCGTTGTTGGGTATCGTCGTAGTTCGTTGTCTACTACCTTCACCAGCATCTTCATCCATTTATCATCAACGGACAAACTCTCCATCTCATATTGTCATCTATCGTCAATCCAACCACCATCATCCAGGTGCGGACTTGGGATTTTTTGTGAGAGATGACAACACATAATGATAAAAATAAATTATTAAAGATTGAGGTATGTTGTTCGGGTTTCTTGTTAATCGGATTGGTTTAATGAGGTTTCGGTTGTTGTTCAGGTATTCTAAGACCAAAATCTAAAACAAAACACAATTTATACAAAGTAAAGTTAATTAATCAACAAACATCCCCCAAAAAAAAAAAAAAAATTTGTCTACTAGAAATGATATGTTTGTCTCTTTTTTTCAAGTAGCCATGATTTTTGGACAATTACGAAAATTTAATTCAATATTCATGTCATAAATAATTTTTATATCTTTTAGTAGACTTAATTAAAGTATCATGTTTTTCGATTTTAATTTAATAATATATGTTGTGTGGTCATTTATGAAAACATCTAGACTACCACCATAATTAATAGAGAAAATATATTATTTGTTAAGCAAGCAAATAGCCACTATAATTAATTACCGCAATTATTGAAGGGGGTATTTATTCTTATAGATTGCCATTAATATATTGACATTGAAATCATCTATAGATTGCCAATTTTTATTTAATAACAAGTTTAAATTCTCTCACACATACACACATATCACTACAAGTCTACAACTATGTTATTTAATTTTTCACACTTTATTAAAAAAGTGCAGAAATAAAAAAATTACGTTTAAAAGTATGTATAACCTTACACTTTAAACCTTATGTAATTTTTAAAAGTTTACATTTTTAAACGTGTACAAAAATAATGAATAGAATTTCAATAAAAGCTTACGCTTAAAATCGTAAACTTCTATAATATAGAGATATTTTGAAGTAAATTTTCAAACTTAAAAATGTAAAGATTTAGATTATTTATTTACACTAATAAATATGATACTCTAACTATATTGTCACATTATTTAAATGTAGACTTTATAAATTATTGTCGTCCCATATTTTTCACACTTTTTATAATTTTTTATATTTTTACGTGTGAATGTGACTAAAAAAAAGTTTGAAATTCAATAAGTTTATTGTAATATGTGTGTATATGATTTTGAATTTTAGCCTATATTTTTTCTTATTTAAGGGTTTAGAAATTAAATGTCTTTTTTTTTCTCTCAAATTTTCTAGTACTCTTCTAAACTCTAATATGTGTATAAATAAACACAACTATTAACTAAATTACCTGCAAAAACTTGATCATGTTGCTAGCACCAAAAACACGATGAGCCATAATGAACTTAAGTGGTTCATTAGGAGGAAAATGAGGTGCTAATATGCATTTCTCTACGCATCTTCTTCTCAATATCTTGCAAGCAGCGCAAGGCGTGACTACGACCAACGTATTCGTGATCGTGGAAGTAGTCGATGATAACGCGGAGGGGTTCGGGTTACCATTTGAACCGTAATTCGCCATCGTTTTCTAATTCGTCGGTTTTAGTATGTACAAAGTGAGAATATGTGTCAACTAGGAATAGAGAGATGTTGGGGTGAAGGGGCATTGATACGTTGTAATAGGAAAGAATATATATAGAGAACAAAGTAAGGAATATTGAAAATTGGAATAGAAGAAACTATATAGATTTAGAGATGGTCAAATGATAAAAGTGGAGCTTGCTTGTAGCAATTAATGTAAAAAGTATTTCATTATCCATACATAGAAGTTGTCATCACCAAGTTGCAAGACCACACTTGTCATCACCATGTGGAATCGACACTTGTGTTTCTTCTATTACTGTAAATGGTCGTAAGAGTGGTAGGATTGGGAGGGATGAAAGGGGTATGTGGTATTACTAATTGAGTGGTAGGAAGGGATGTCACTTCATAGCTAAGTGGTGATGGGGTTTGGGTGTGACCAAATGACCACCACATAAGGAGTGGTTAAGTGTTAATTTTTTGTGGGTTCAAAGTCTTTATTTGTTTAAATATTTTTATTTTTATTTTATTTATATAATTTTATATTAGTTAGTGGATATTAGGTGAGTCCTAGAATTTGATGTAGTAGATAGTGATCATTACAGAAATGAGTGGTGGGTTGAGTAATGAGAGAAAAAACTAATGTTGCGATGTGGTGTGTGTGGTAGAAAATGATCACTCCTTTCACTCTAAACAATTATGAAAGTGGTCATCACCACGTTGCAAGACCACCATGCACTACGTGATGGTATGAAGATTGCACAATGGTGAGGCTACCACGCCCACTCCCTCCACTTCGGGTATTTTGAAAATTCTAAAAGTTCTTTAGAATAAAAAAAATAGTAAATAGCAAACAATTGCTTGTACGAGATCTACCAAAGAGGTCCATTCTTTCAAAAAGAGTTATTTTAACATGTTAGACTCCTATGGCTTCCAGCATCTCATTAGATGTATGTAGTCTAACGGTTAAAGGTTGTTTCCTTTCAAACAGGACATCCCTTATTGAAACTTTCATAAAACTAAAATCTTTTAACTTTATCTATAAATAGCTAGTATCTTACACGATAGATCATTATATATCTTAATTCGTCAAAGCACAAATAAGCAAAAACCTCACTTCGCAATATTACGGAGTAATATTTATGAAGAGAGGTGATATATCCTGCTAGTATTTCCTGTTGAATCAACGAATTCCACGTGTTACTTAATAACAAGTAAAGACTTTCGATTTGGTCATTTGGATGGGTGGACAATGAAAACTTGTTGACTGGTCTTCCAAGTCATAAAAGTTGGATGGCAGATTGGGTAGAGATGAGTTATGATGTGATGCATCAATAGTCACTTGCCATGTGTCCAACAATCCTATCTAATGATAAAGATTCTTCAACTAAAAAAATTAAATATATTGACTAGCTGATTCTAACCCTTTAAAGCAAAGTTAAATATTGGTTATGTCTTCTCAAGAAAAAAGAAGGTTTTTAAGTGTTTTTTTTAAAGTTAATTTGGATGCTTACATGCATATTCTAGGTAATCGTTATTAAAATATAGTTAATTTTACATATATTTTTATTTTTATGTATTACACTTTAAAAGTTTCTAAGTACTATACGAATTTTTTTTAGACCGGTTTAAATTGATAAAAAGATGGTTTTCTTTAGATCTTTATAGGGGGTGGTTTAGATAAGGAAATTACATAAAGACCGGTTATAAACCGGTCTTCAAAAATCACAGGTAGACCGGTTTTGTTATGCGTGACCCTCATTCATTCTACATAGAGACCGGTTTTCCGTCATTTTGAAGACTGGTTTTCATCCTCTCTCGATAGTACTATAAAGGAAGGCCGGTTTTCATCCTCTCTCGATAGTATTATAAAGACCCAGTGTACTAAAAGCGGTTTTTATATATAACGTTTATTTGAAAAATCATTATATATGGTACGCTAGTTGTATGTTAATAACTGAATTTAGCATAAAATAACAATATAAAATAAAAGTAACAGATATTGAATTGAAACCAAAAGATTAACATAAAAACAACTAATCTTTAATTTACAACATCCACTTCAATAGTTGATAAAATGTTCATAGCAAATAGCCAAATACCCATCACTAAACTTCCATAATTTATAAAACTTCGTCACAATTTAAACCATTCCTTACTTAAGTATCTCCACAACAAGTGTGTAAATGTATGCCTAAAATTCTAACTAATCCTTGTCAATAGCAAACAAAATTTGACCATAAAATATATACCTACAAAAAATATAATCTTTTATGTGACTAACAATATAGACATTCACAAGAAGAAAGAAAATAAATAGACATTTCTAAACATACTCTTATTATATTGATTTCATCAACGTTGCAAGCAACTATTACTCATATCTAAAGCAACAAGTTTCCGGTGAATAAGTCACGATATAAATTTGTTAAATGGGAATAAGTGCAAAAGAAGAAAAGATAGATTTTTAAACAGTTACACAAGGAAATCAAATAAGTAAGCATATATGATCATCAATATCACATACTGTGTGCCATATATTAACAACTTCATTTAATTCTTCAGGGATAAAAGCCTTCGTGCTCATCCAAGGATTCTAATGTAGACAAAAATTATACTTCAATTAATGATATTTTTGTAATATAACATTAAAATTTTTAAAAAGTAACAATACTTACTTTAGCAGGAAATTCATACATGTATTTCATAACAAAATCATATAAAAACTTCATCGTGTAATATTTACATTCCCAACCAGCATTTTGTTTATTGCACTGGTTTTTAAATGAACAAATAAACACAAACATAAACACACACACACACACACACACACACATATATATAACACTTATCCAAATCAATGAGATTTTATATAAATACGAACATAAACAATGAGATTTTATATAAATACCAGTTTACCTTAAGGAGTTTCTATTTTACGTCACTACCAAACACCCTAAAAAATACACAAGGTTAGTGAAAACTCTAAACTTAAAGTTTTAACAATTATAGATGATACTTACTCGATCAGACAGTCTGAACATTTGTATTGCTTCTCTAGTTTTGTACCGGCTTTGTTGAGAGAGTCGAAAATATATACCGCTCATTGTTTTTTATGACATATAAAATCCAATGCTGACTGATAATTCGTAAATATAATTAGTAATTACATTGTTAATGCTATAAAAAACAAATAAAAAACTAGTACCTTTGAAAATATGCTCCGATAAAAAACTCAATGTTAGCATTCTTTTCGTAATATAAGACATTCCTCAAATAATCCAACACTCCTTCTCTATGCTCCTTGACATATACATTACAAATAGTATTAGACATTAAGAAAAACATCCCTTCCTTAGCAATCGAGTTCAAACTTTGGTAAAGCCTCCTAAACCATGACAATATGTATTAACAAGTTCATTAGTAATATAGCAAGAAAGTCAAATAAACTATGACGATATATATTAAAACTTACCACTTGAACAAAGTTATCACTCCAACATCTAGCCAGTTATTTGTTCACAAGTCATACATATCACGAGGGTCAACAATAATATTAACTTCTACATCTCTTATGCCAAAAATCTCCTCTTGGGAGTAAGGATTGTTGTATAAGGTGAAGTTGGATCACCCCGATGCATCCATTTTCTATAACCTTGATTTATAGACTGCTCTCTTTTCGCCAAAGTTTGGCGTAACTCTAACAATTAATAATACATTTGCTGCTTACTCTCGTTTTCATCTTCGTCACGTTTTTTTTTCTTTTCTTCTTCTTCTTCCTCTTTTTCTTTCTCTTTCTCCTTTTTTCTTTCATCCTCTTTTTGTCTTTTTTCTTCCTTGTCCTAGAACAATAAAAAAAAAAAAACTATTAATGTATTTTCAAACAATGACCAAAAATTCAGCCATAACAACAAAGTTTAAGCAATAAAAAAGCAAAATTATTTTGTTAGCTCATCATATTCATAAATTCAGACATAGAATAAGGACGAGTTACCGTTTGATTAGGGACCGTCACCGTCTTCCTAATTGCGCGCATACGTGGCACAAGCCATTGAATAAAACTACCTGTTGCTTGACCTAAGGTCACTATCTCTTCACCAACATGAACCGGTAGTTTTAAGTCCACATATTTGTCATTAACAAGGTCTATCGACACCTTCATGTAAAATGGTAGGATCGGAGATCCATGGTAGTACACCATTTTTTGTCGGATGGACCATTCCCCGAGCAATATCATGAACAAATCATCACCACCAGGGTCAAACAAAACAACTTGTAATGGCTCCTATAAAACATGAACATGTAGAATATATAATTTTATAGGGAAATTTATGTAACATGTAATGTATGGATTGTATACCTTAATATCTTGCAGTCGTGGAAGCTTCGGCCGTGGTTGAGTTTGCCTTGGCGATTGATTGATTTGAGGCATCGTCGGTGATTGATTTGACCTTTAGTTAACTCTGCAAGGTTCTTCCATAAAGCTGTAATATGTTGCATGTACACGCCCTGCACATTCTTTACGTGGTCTTCATGTTGCTTTTACCTTTGTAAATTATTAGCCTCTTGCCTTTTCGCTCTTCTTCTAATGCCTCTTTTAATCCTTCATTGGTTACCCTTTTCAATTCTTCTCTATCTATTTTGCTTGTCATTTTTTTCTCAGCATACTTTGGTATCCCCTTTCTCCAGCTTATATTATTTCCCACACCTCTAGTACGGACCGGATGCTCAGGTCCAAGTACATTGATCAACAGTTCGCTCCAGAATCGTCAAGCCCTTGTGAAATATTTTTATCACAGTGAATCTGTAAATTAATTTAGTAGTGAAAATTGTCAAATCATACAAATACACGAACTTAAAAACAAAGTAATGAATAGAGAAATAAGGATATATTTACCAATCATTCTTCAACATCACAAACATCGGACAACAAAGTCCTTTTTCCGTGTTCATTTAGGCTAGTTCAAGCCAATACCCAATTCTTGGCACGTTCATCCTGGATATTATGGTATTCGGTCCTTAATTCTTGGTAACCACGATAACCTTTTCTGCCAACATGTGGACGATTGATGTGGGTCTTGGCATTTAATCTTCCTTTCATACATTTTTCTTTTGAATAAAAGTATTACATGTTAACAAGAAAGAACAATATTTTATAAAGATATAAATGCCAATAATTTCACCTTCTTTTCTGGTGTGTTTTCCCTTCTCAGAAATTCTTCCCAAGTTTCTTAGTTATAAAAGTGTACCTTTGACTAGGACTTCTTTCTAAGTCCATGTAGCTTTTCTTTAAGTATGTTCTAAATTTCTTCCGAGCATTGTTGCATGTTGAAAGAGTGTTAACTTTAGCAAAATCATCCTTTAATTTAAAGTGATTATGTAACATAAACTATACAAAAAGTTACAACTAGACTTTAAGTTTCAAAATTATCATGTTTAAATAAATTAGTTGTACCTTGATGATCAACCATAAAACATCTTTTCATATTCAGATACTTTATGCCAACTATGATGATTAATACCAATCCTTAACCTAGTATATGTTCCACATTGTGTAGGAAATTCCATTTGATATTGTCCTAAATATTGTCCAAGTTCATTAAAGTCAACATCATATGTATCTTCAACAGGTTTAGGGTCTTTTGACTGTTAGGCCCCTTTTTTTCCGAGGTCTTTCTTGATTTTCATTATTTTGGTTTAGATCCTAAAAACCAAACATACATGTGAAATAAAAACTAATACCGGCGAAAAATGATTAACTAATGAGATAAAGTCAAAGAAGATAAATAAACATACCATTTTGTGTAGTAAGTGTACCGATATTAATATTCCAAAATAGGTCTCTAGTTGCTTCATGAAGAATTGGGGTTATTCTATAAAGTAATAAAAGCCAATACCAATGGATTATAATACCATTTTGTATATAAAGGAATGTTGAAGTTAGCATGAAGTTAGTCTTTCAAATCAGTCTGGTTTGTTCTTACCACTCTACGAGATATGTTTCTCATCAAATGGAGTGGATTGCTAAAGTTAAGATGAACTCAAGTAGTAAACAAGGAATAAGATGAAGAGTTCACACACACGTTATGTGTCAAAATGATAGAATATGGTTAGCGAAAATAGTATAAGACCCATATAAGTTAACCTAAAATTAATATAAATTTACTTGCAAAAATGGTCTTACCTAGTGTAACTTTTTCTTAACAGCAATGTCATTCCATTCCACAAAACAATAAAAACAATATAAAGTTCAATAATATTATAAGCTGTGAAACTAATTAATTATCCTTGTGTGAACCTTCTTTGTTTTCATCATCGATCCATAAGAGATGTGAAAAGAGATATGTTCTTATTAAAAGCAAAAAGCACAAGTATAACACTATCTTTATACACATATTAGACAACATTGAGGCCAAATATTGGTAGTTTGGTACATGTCAATCTTTGAGCATGTTTCTAAAGAATACAGATGAACTCAATAGCATCTAGTAAAGCCTTTAGGCTGTGTTTAGCACAGCCCTCGACGTTTTATATTGATTTTTAAAGCACAAATACATAATTGCGTAAAAAAATATCTAATATGTGACGCTTGTAAATTCAGAAGTAAAAGCACACATTAAAGAGACATCAATTCATATATCAAATTTCTAAGCAAACAAAGAGGATCGCTATTTCATGTTTTGAGAACAAGAACATGTACAAAAGAACAAAAATGCATACAAAATAACAGTTATTTTAGTTGAAAGAGCGTCATAAATACAATATTAATATTATATCAACTATTGTATTTAAGAATTAAATATCTAGCAAATGACATGAAGTTAAACATAATAAGTTTGAAAAGCTATTAACTTCATATCAGTATCAATAATTAATGTTAATTTTAATCTATAAATCAACTGGAAAAATATTAAACATATATCCATTGTTGGTTTTTCACCAGTCATTTCTTTTTTTGAAATATATCAATTTTACATGGTTGTTTTTGACATCGCAGTTATATGGTTGCCTTTTCCAAGTAATTAGTTATGATAGATTAGATTTCATTTATTAAATAAGGTTTCGTATAGTACATTTGAATGATGACGCATGTCGTGTGCTTATTTCCTATTCTTCAAAGCTTGCTGATAAAAACTTAAAAATGGTGTCTCTTTCTCGGATTGAGATCATCTCATTTTTGACCAAACATAACTCGTCATGTTCATTCATAAAAACGAGAATGAGATCTACAAAGTAAACCGAATTTTGATTTAAAACAAAGAATTCACTCTTATTTTTATAAGAAAGCAGAACTGGTTATGTTTAACAAAAGTTAACAGGATCTCAATTTATATTCTCCACTATTTTCATGATTTTCCTATATTTCAACAGATACACTTCATCCATAACATGTCACATATTCTGGTAAGAGGTACTTAGTTTTTAAATACTACAAGATATCACAAAAAGATTTATAAATTGTCTAAATAGATTTTATAATACTAAGTGATAAAAAAAGATATAATTGAATGATATATACAACCCGACACCTTGTATTTCCATACACATTATTTGAGTAATGAAGTGAAAGAGATATAAGATTGTGAGCTTTAATAACATATATATACATGAAAGAAAATTTGCTTGAAAATAATATATTATTAGTATATAATTAATAATAAATAATAAATTAAAAAAGGGTAATAGTATGAAACTATTTGGAAGACATTTGTCGACTAAAGAAGGGGGAAATTGTTTTTATATATATAGTTAATTAGATATTGTCCAGCGTGCTTGTAAATCTTCTTAAAAGAAAAGAAACAAAAAAATTAAATAATAAAAGTAACTACTAATACAAGGAAATCGAAACATATATGTTGTCTAACAAGTCAAAACTTGTCGTGGGTCAAAAGGTTTAATTAATCAGCATTATCCTAAGTTATTACCTAATTGGACCTAGAACTACTTTGTTGAATTAATTAGGCTAATATGTCATACATTTGAGCTGATATATAAGTTGAAATTTGTTTTATACATAACATACAATTCATATATTTACAAATATACATGAGTTTGAAATAAGCAAATGACTTCAAAAATACATAAACATAAGAAATAACCAAGCGTGTTCAAAATATAGAAAATTATCCACGACCATGATTTGTTTAATTATTTTTATGGAAGCTCCATATACATTGCCAAATTTCTTTCACACAAGTTTAATCGCGGCAATATGCATTTTTTGATTTATGTTTTTATTTTAGCCTGTGGAGAAAAGCAATTATCATAATGTTGGTTTGTAGTTCCTTAAACCTTACCAATTAGGTATATTTATTCTTTAAAAAAGATCAAGTCAATTAGAAATCCTACATGCAGTACACAATTTCAAACACCATGACTAACACGAACAATTTCAATTAGGTAGATTTATTTAGAAAATGAAATTGTGAAGCAGATGAAACACCCCATTCAAAAAAACACAAAAACTAACACTAACATCTACATTACGTAGTAAATCATCACAAGATTAGATATTTCTAGTGACGAGTTAGGTTTACCTTGCGGTTCATTAAGCAATCGAGGGGTAGCTACGGTTGAAAGCAGCAGCGGTGACGGTGGGGTTTCATGAGTAATGGTGGCTGCAACTCGTGGCAGCAGTAGTAGAAACATCTGGAAGTGTATTTCTCACCTTTTCACGCAACCTGTGTGAGAATGTTCTATTATGCTCTGTAGCTAACCATATTGAGCTCTTATGAATGTTCTCCTTTTTTAGCAGCAGCAAGTGCTCATGTATGTATGGAGCAATGCATGTCATGTGTTGTAAGATTATAAAATGTGCTCGGTTTGAATCAATTTGATGTGGTGTCTCCACTTTACGCCCAATTGTCCCTTGCCCTCCAAGCCTTCACTCATGTCGAGATTGCAGAATTCCAATATCTATGATGCCTCGCATATAATTTGTACAAAAACCAATCACCTCCTCAGAAGCATATCCTTCAATAACACTTCCTTCCGGATGATACAGGTTCCTCACATATCCTTTTATGACACCCATATATCTCTCAAATGGATATATGTATCGTAGGAAAATAGGACCACGAGTTTATTTCTCCTACAATATGAGATATCAAATGAACCATTATGTCGAAAAAAAGAAGGTGGAAAATACATCTCGAGCTGGCAAAGTGTCAAGACAATATCACGTTGCCATTAATCCAAAATCTCAGAATCAATTACCTTTGAATGGATCACATAAAAAAATAAACAGAGATTTGAGATTGTGTGTCGAATACGATCCGGCAATATTCCACGAATTGCAATTGGGATCATTTGTGTTATTAATACATCACACTCATGTGACTTCATATCGAGTAATTTCAAGCCTTTCAATGACACCAACTTTCTAATGTAAGATGAATAGCTTGATGGAACTTTAACATCATATAGACATTGACAAAATTTAGTTTTCTCCGTCTTTGATAAGGTATAACAAGCTGGTGGTAGATACTTACCTTCCATACCATAAATATCAATTGGAGCAAGCTCTGGTCTTATTCCCAATCATGTCCTTTCTAACATTGACCCCATCTTTTGATTTTCCAGAAATGTTTAACAACAAGCCTATTAAGCTTTCACAAGCATTCTTCTCAATATGCGTAACATCGAGACAATGTCGAACTTTCAAATGCTTCCGGTAAGGTAATTCCTAAAATATTGACTTTTTTCCCAAGTACCTTTGGGAGGAGCGATGCCATTTTTTCTTAACACAACTTTCAATTCAGAAACTCGTGAGAGTATAGCGTCTCCATTCAAAGGTTTTCACTCTCCAAGCTCCATGTTACCATCAAACAACTTCTTTTTTTTTTTTACTATAGGGGTGCATTTTTTGTAGCGATCTTCGATGTCCCATGTATACCGTTTTCTTACAATTTTCTAATCAAATCGAGTGAGTTTTATCTTCATAAACAGGACATGATCTTCACAAATAGGACATGCTTTTTTACCTTTAGTACTATACCCAGACAAATTTCCATATGCTGGGAAATCACTAATGGTGCAAAATATCATAGCCCGTAGTTGGAAATATTCTTTCTTATAAGCTTCATTACTTCTTCGCCCATGTTCCATTATTTTATCAGGTCATCAATTAGTGGAGCCAAATACTAGGGATGTAAATGAGCTGAGCTACTCGCGAGCTATTCGAGCTCGGATCGTTAAAAGCTCGAAACGAGCCGAGCCTTAACGAGCTCGAGCTCGAGCCTA
>JAUEJL010078728.1:0-15535 GCA_032274825.1 Drosophyllum lusitanicum
ACACAATGAGCCAAGGATTTAGATTCCAAATCCAAATCCTTCAAATTCCAATTCCTTCCTACATTCCAATTCCTTCCCAAAACAATCCGTGAACCAAAGGCCACCTAAGGAAGCAACCAATGAATGAGAAGAAGTAGACAGTTTAGCAAATGACACATAAGAGTTAGCCGGAAAAGTACATGAACATTTACCCTTCTGAAGGGCAATAGTAACATCATGATTAGACTCTGGAGATGAAGAATTAGGTAGGGGTCCTTTGTTGTATTTGAATCACTGCTGATGCTGGAACCTCAAGATCTGGAATGTCTGTAGAGGGAGGGGCATGGTTAGAACTTGGAGACACATGTGGAACCATAGTCGATTTTGATGTAGGTTGGCGTTGCCAACTATATACATGAATTACCGGTGGAATTGGGGACTCGGCCGTGGAGTTTGGAATTGTTACATTGCATGGTTCAAGACTTCAAGTTATTTTATCGTTACATTGTCTCGTGAGAAAGGCACTTTCTCCAGAAAGGTGACATCTTGTGAGAAAAGCACCTAGAAGACGAGAAGATCCAAGAAAAACACACTTGAGAGATTGTGGATCTAGTTTACTGACGTGAGCCCGAGTATCTCGAATGAAACTACAATTGAATGTCTTGGGTTCAATAGGGAACAAGCTTTGATTAGGAAAAAGAACAGACATTGGAATCTCGCCAACTGTTGATGGCATATAGATGATTAGATAAAAAAAATACTGATTGCATCCGCCCAGACCGATTTCAGAATAGTCATCTGAAATAGTAGTGCACGGGCCACTTCAAGAAGGTGGCAATTTTTCCGTTCAACAACTCCATTTTGGGCAGGTATATCAACGCAAGAAGATTCATGAAGTATACCTTGCTGAAGCATATACGTATGAAATGTTTACGAAATATATTCTTTTGCATTATCGCTACGTAAAGTTTTCACAGAGACATCAAATTGCGTTTTAATCTCAGCAAGAAAGGAACGAAAATGAGTGAATACTTTGGAGTGATTTTTGATCAAGTATAGCCAAGTAACACGAGAATAACCATCCACAAAACTCACAAAATACTTGAACCCGGTTTTGGAAGTGATGGGACAAGGACCCCATACATCTGAGTGAACCAATTCAAACGGAGATGCAGCTCATTTATTAACTCTCGGGCTTGAATGAACTCGATGATGTTTAGTAAATTGGCATGAGTCACAATTTAGGGAAGATAGATTTGAAAGTTGAGGGTACAATCTCATTAAACTTTGAAGGTATGGATGCCCGAAATGACAATGTAACTCAATAGGGGATAATGATACCAAGCCTGCTTGTGATTTCAGCTCGTGAGGTTCAAATACATAAACTCCATTTGATTCTCGTCCTCTACCAATGATGTGCTTTGTTGAAAGATCCCAAAAGGTAGAATAATTAGGATAATAGGTGACACTGCAGTTTAATCCACGGGTAATTTTACCGACTGATATCAGATTAAACGTAAACGTAGGTAGGCTTAATACCGAGGATAATGACATAGACTGTGAAAGTTTAACTGTAATAGATCCATCGGCAACTATGACCTTATCAATGGATAGGTATTAACTGAACTTAAGCAGACTATGTTTACCAGTCGTGTATTTGAAGCACCAGAATCAATAACCCATTAGGAAGTGGATGATAACAAGCAATTAGGATTACACCCCTCAGAAAATGTAGAAAATGAGGTAGATGGTTTCAAGTTCTTCATAACAAACAGTTCTAATACTTTAATCAAGTCTCCGGAGCTGAAATAATAACAATTGAGAACAATTGACCAGATGGGTATTCCAAGCAAACTTCACCGATGTCACAAACAAGAAACTATTATATGAGAGTATATTCAGAATCCAACCAATGTCAACAATTTCAGATTCGAGAACATTAATGGCAATCCCACGATGTTACAAAACCCAAGTCTTTACCGAAAATCAAAAAATCAGAATGTAGACCACCCTCACAATTCCAAGGACACAACTCCAAACAAATTTGCACATATAGATGGGATATATAAATCTGAAGTCTGAGGTAACAGATTGAAGTATTCATATCAGAAGCAAATAACAGACTGATCAAAACTACCTGATTTGAAAGGCAACTGAACCCAAAGAAATCAGAAACCAAGATGTTGTCACACCAGAGAGTGTTACCAGATTCGGAAATGAAAGCAGAAGACAAAAGCTCCCCACTATCTCGAAAGCCAAAGTCAACAGCGGCTGAGAGACATTTCACTCGCCAGAGATCAGAACAGAAGTCGGAATAACAACACACAGTTGACCAAGGCATATCCTCAGAGTACAAGTCTTGGTGCAGAGTGTACAAGTCTTGATGCAGATTGTACGAGTCTTGATGCAGGCTCTGATACCATGTTATCAGAGAGAAACAATATCTTCTATTACTGCTTTATGTTACATCAGAAAAGGAAAAGCAAACACACACACACACATATATACCTAGTGTGAAGGACAACCCTAATCTGCTAAAGCCCACAAAGCCCATAAGGTGACCTGATGTGCACTAAGGTAACCCTGATGTGCACTAACCGAGTTTTCAAAGAATATTGACTACACTTATAACTTATACTAAGAATGCTAACTGGAAATTTTCAAATTTTGGTTCTTGGTTCTGTCTCAAAGCAGAACGGACATGTTCCTTTTTTTTAGAATCTTTTATTGTAAACACTTGACTGTGGGAATTTTATATTTATATTTTTCAACTAAGAAACTTAAGTTTGTATTTCAGCTCAATTAATCTTAATTTTGCTTTCATCCCACTGAACATTCCTAGCCCCTATTGTTTAATATGAGCTCTTATATCTTTGTGCATCTCTAGGAGCCTTCAGGGACTTTCGTTGGTACTTTTGCATCCTACTTATGGCGTGGATTGCTCGGGTAAAGTAGAATTCACCAATAATAAGGTGTGGTATAGTTTCTTTCCATGTACTTGGTATTGTATAAGAATTATTGCATGTTGTGAAGCTACCTTAGTGGTGACGTTGGTGGGGATGTTCATTACAAGATGATACATCTTCTCTTAAAAAATTGGAGAAAATTAGACTGAAATCCCGCTCCATTTTAGTACTTTACAAGGAATCATTTTGCTTAGAAAACCAAACAATCCTCCAGCTAGAGGTGTTTTGTTCGTTTATAACTTCATCATAGAATAGAAGTGGCCATTTTATTTGCTATTTACTTATGAATGGTCCGATTCAGCTATTCAGGCTATGTTTTATATCAAATGGGTTAGTTGGGTGAAAAATAAATTGTCTTGAAAGGAAGCAGTTCAAATGTCGCACAAAGTGTTTTTTAATGCATAAAATCTTCTAGATCATTTTATCTAAAATATTAGATTATTATTGAAGTTTTTGATTTTCCTAATCTTATTTGACAGACTTGTTATCTGTATAAAGGTTTTTATTGAACAAAAAGCGTTTTAGGTCAAACTGACCCGACCGGTACTATATATATCTGTTCTGATTCCTTATCCTACCTGCCCGACCTTACCATTTTTGCCATTCATATTCTTTCATGTTTGGGCACTTTCTAATTTGGTCTGTTTGTCCTTAATATTCTGTAACTAATTTATGCTATATGGGTTGATGTAACTAAATCTAGAAGTGAAAGTTGTCTTATGTCTGTTGTTACTTGTGTACCTTTTTTCAAACTTCTTTTAAATGCATGTGGGAGTGATAATGCAAATGAGCATAATACGTATCAATTAATGACCCATATAGTTTGCCATTAGATTATACACGAATCTTTGCGAGTTTGAAGCTTGCATAATGGTGTAGCTGGACAACGAATCAACACCTGCTAATGGTGGTGGCTTTCCAGTCTATTGATTCATCATAATGTTTCTCTTTCAAGAACGGAACTTTTAATCAGCAGAACTTCTTTTTTGCTTAACTTTGAGATTCAACATACCATATCTTGTTTGGTGCTCCTCTTTCTTGTACCTCAGAAATCTTTGGCCATGGTTGCTTCGTAAAAGCTAATCGAGCGTATTATTGCGGATTTGGAAGGAAAATTTAATGTTCCAGGCATTTTCTTCCGTGTTTAGTCTCTAATCAACTTAAATTTGTAAAATTCGCAGCTGTACAGAGGCTGGTATACAATATGGAACACTCTTCTACGCGGTTTACCAATGTTCAATAATGTTACATCAGTTGTAAGTATTTCATGTGATTGGTTTGATTTACTGAAGTCGTCACATTCTTTGTTACTCCATAAGGTTGAATCTGTTGTGCGTTACTAAGTCTACCTACTTGGATTGAAGATTAGTTAATGTTCTTACATCCATTCAGAAAAAGAAAAATAATGTTCTTTCATGTGCTGTATATGGTTGTGAGCCATTGAACTATTGAAGCACATTAATATTTACTGCTGGGGCTTTTGGCTATAAAGGATTTCAAGGAAATGCATGATAGAAGATTCTTCCCCATACTTAATATTGGTGCCACCGAGTTAAGAATAAATAGGAGTCATCTTGAATGGAGAGAGCATTGTACAATCCACTAGGGCCTTATAAACGACTTATTTGGAGTTGCCTGTTAAATTAGTAACAGTTGATTTAAAAAAAACCCTCCCATGGTGGTTATTTTAGCTGATTTGCAAGGTTTGAGATATTAAATGTTGGAAAATGGCATTTGAAACTGACTGTATTATCAGTTTTTTACGATGCCCTTGTATAAACTATAAAGTATTCTTTTATTTTATGCTGATCATTTGCTGTAATCCCTGTTACCTTTTCTTATTACTTCTGTTTTATTCAGGCAGATGCTGCTCTTATACTCCTTGGGAATTTCAATTTGAGTGTAAGCTTCCCATTTGATGAACTAGTCATCTTCAGATTGTTTTATTATTTTCTTAGCCTATGGAGAATCTATTTGTTGTAATATTGGGGATTTCCGTTTTGATTTTTCTTCCAGGACCCAATGAACAACTTCATTGTAGCTCATGATGTATGGGATCTCCGCTTGTTTAAAAGTTCTCCATCCATGTAAGTTATTCATTTGTGGACCCAGCTAGTATTCTTTTTGTTTTTTGTGTGTTTTCGAATCGTATGCTCATTTTCCCCAGTAATGTCAGTTTTGTATCAACTGAAGAATATTTGATTGTTTGCATGAAACTAAAGGAACCAACCCAACTGTTTGTGGAACTTGACCAGACATAATAGTTCTGTATGATGTGGGTTTGAATTGGTTTACTTGTTAACTAGTCACCTCTAGTGAATTATCTTTGGCCCAATTTGACTTGAGCAAATGAAGGCACACACGACTTTGTATTTTTGGTTTCCTTTTAGACTCTATTTGAAAAAAAAAAAAATTCTTCATTTGTTTTATGACAGTATTAGCTACGAGTTCTCTTTAGAATACAAACTGCTTTTTACCAATATTTTATTCATTAAAAAACGTCCTGTTTTATTAGCATTGTTCTTGACTCTTGCATTGCCGTTGCAAGTAATATTTTTGCTGCAATATCTTGTCTTCAGTCCTCTTCATCAGAGTGGTTTTACAATATGTGTCATTAATCCTAAAAAGTATCGTTCTGCTGGTTCCATGCCTCCCTGGCTTATTAATTATTAATTAACATGAATTTATGGTTTGATCTTAACTATCTTTTGGGAAGCTTTAGTTTTTTTAACCAGTTTTACAATTTCCATCTGCTCTTTGAAGTTGAAGTTTTACTTTAATCATTACTTTTTAATGCCTTTGCAAATCATCCTGTCTCTTTATTATTCTCATGTTCTCATAATGTATTGTTATTATGGTCAGATCTCTTTTACGCTTCATATCAGGTTATTTTTCAAAGAAAGGATCCCATGTAAGTTGTTCGGGCTAGTTGCTTTGAGATACTTCATATACTTGTCATTTTCACATTGTTTACATGAAGATACTTTATAAGAACTATGTACCTTCGTTACAAAGATGATTACTATCAGCTGCAAGAGGATATATCTATGTTCCCCAAAATTTATGACCTGCTCTTGTATTTAAGAAAAAGAAATGGTGAGACCCAGTAGACTGGTTCAACATGTTATTCGAAGAACTTGCACTGGATTTGGAGCTCTGTTGTGTGATTACAGCGAGCTAAGGGATGATAACTAATTGCCAAAATAAGTTTATGAAAATTATGAGTAGTTAATCGGGGTAGGCCAGATTAGTTGATTTTCATTGTAAGATTAGGCTAGGGCACAATCAGGTGACTTATTGCCCATAATTTCATGGCAATGTTAAGACAGGGTTTTGAAGGTTTTAATATATGTTAATCTGCTTTAGTAATTTGTTGAACGTGAGGAAATTATTAATAGACTAATTTGTGGAAGTGTGGAAGAAATGATGATTAAAGCCATTTGGAAAAGTAATTATACCAAATATAATACAGTTTGTAGAGGCTGTGAACATTTTGCCATCTTAAATCTTACTGGTTTTGCTTGTTGTGTAGGGTGACATGCGGGATGTTTTACATCTGCGAAAAGATCTTTTAAGGACGGTTATGGGCTTGCTTAACTGGAAGGTTTGTTTATAAAAATGTGCCGTCTAGTCGTTCTCTGATGTATCTTCAAGGCTGTTATTTGCTTGCTGCCTAGAAACTAAAACGTTTTTATTGAATGCTGATTTTTGTTTGTTCACTTAAAATTATAAAAATAACTCCCCATAGCATGATATTGTCCGCTTTGCCCCACTGGCTCACGGTTTTGTTTCTGGCATGGAACACTACACCCAAAAGGCCTCATGCCTCATACTAGGAGAGGTATCCACACCCTTATAAGGCATGTTTTGCTCCCCTCTCTAACCGATGTGGGACGGATATTACAAATCCTCTCCCTTTCAGACACAAGTCCTCGTTGTGCACATCGGTCCGGGGCCCGGCTTTGATACCATCTGTAACAACCCAAACCCCGTAGCATGATATTGTCCGCTTTGCCCCACTGGCTTACAGTTTTGTTTTTGGCATGGAACACCCCACCCAAAAGGCCTCATGCTAGGAGAGGTATCCACACTCTTATAAGGCATGTTTCGTTCCCCTCTCCAACTGATGTGGGACGGATGTTACATGACTACAGTTTAGTAACTTTAGTTCATGTGGCTCATTTGTTTTGTCATTTTGGTCTATATGCTCGATACTTAGGATTTGTCCTTGGTCCTCACCATATCGGTTATAAAATAAATAAATTCATGAACATGCAAAATTCATATAAGAATCTTTATATATGGTGATATACGTGTAGCTTCACCTACATGGCTACATGCTTTGCAAATAACTTGTTGTGAGCGCTTAGTTGTTACTTGTTAGTCCTTTGGATGCATTTATTGGCTTCTATATATGCCTTTCAAACAACAAGCCTTATTTGGAGGGGAAAAAATAATTTCATGTGTTTAACTAAATGACAAATGCTTTCGTGTAGAACTCTTATAAGTAAACAAAAATAATGTGAGAGTTACCGTTTTTGAATCATACTTTTAATGTTATTGTATACTGCTTTATGAAATTGATGCGTAACATGATTTCTTGCTAATTTGGTGTTACAATTTAATTTTCATTTATTTGTACTTTAAATAATTGCCATTGCATGTATGTAACAGCCAGTCTATTTATTCCAAACTTATTTGATTCATATTTCCTTATTAATTTTACTATGCCTTAAGAGGTCTAACATACTAATTTTATACAAGTAGTTATGTGTATAGTTTTTCATCAAGGACAGAAATTTCCATAACCGCTTATGATGACTTCATGCCATGCTATCTATTATTAATTACCCGCTACCATTTTATTCAGGAACGTCTCATGCTCAATGAGCATATGGTTGTATTGTTGCCTGCAGCCGTCTTCTCTCTTTGTGCTGGTTCTGCTTGTTTTGCACATTGTGATAAAAAATCTCCTTTGTCTCATCTTCTTTTAGATATTCCTGTAACAGTTGATGACAGCATGGAGGTATGCTGAATGTTGTTTTTCATTCTGCATGTTGGTATTTGACTACTTTGAGCCACATAACTCAATATTCAGCTCTGTAATAGGTTGAAAAAGTGGAGCATGAAACTTCACATGATTTTTTTGATTGTTCTGTGGAAGTGCTTGCTGAAATTTCTGTGGACTCTCTTGCAGAGGTTCCAGTCTTTCACTTGATCATTATTCTTTTCTACATAAATGTGTTTACCTGTTGGGTCTGGATAAATGTTTCTGTAGGTTGTGCTGGCATCTAAATATGGTAGAGGTGGCAAATTTAGCATATTTACCTAGAAACGGGTTTATTTGGATTTGGGATTGTATTTTACCTCCAACGGGTGAAATACGTAAATTTTAAACAATTCTTAAAGAGTTAAAGATCGCACAGATCAAATGGGTAGGAAGTTGGACTAGCATTTCAATAATACATTTGAATTACTTAATTAATAAAATAGTAGATTACCTTTTAAATAAAATACTAAAATAGTACTGTAATCATATTTAATACATTACTTATTTATAGAAGTTAATGAAAAGGGAGAAAAAAAATTGTTTGCGAATAAACCCAAAACGAACCGCTTTGAGATGTAATGAAAGTTACCCCATCTGACCCGGACCCGTTTCAATCCTTTACCCAACCCCCAACCTGCCCAATTTGCCAACTCTAAAGTATAGTTATGATTGTATTGTTTTTCCAGGCAGCCCAGTCTCCATCATACCATAAGGCACGTCTTCCACGTCATTTGATGGACTCACTGCTTCATGAAATGGAGCTCAACATTCTTGAAGTCGTAACAAATAAAGAGATGGAAAAGATGTCTCTCTCAGATGTTTTCTTCATATGCGCGCTATTGTCAAATTTCATGTATGGTTCATATGTTGTAAGGTATGATCCAGCCCTTCATGAATTTCTGTTTGTATGGTCATTTACATGCAAGGTTTACATATAGCAACATCTAGTATACCAGAAATGTTTACTCTATTGTAATCTTCTTTGAGGTCTTTAACTTTCACCGAATAATTATGTTTAGTTCGAACATCTGATTGTCTGTTATAACCTTAGTTTGTGGGGCATGGCTGGTTGCTAAAGCTGGCAATATATATTGGTAGATTTGGATTGTATTGTCTCAAATGATTAAGTTATAAAAGTTGACTAAAAGGGGGAGAAGTTAAATTGTTGAACATCAATTATTATTGCAATAATCTTGTTTTTGTGATTCAGTAAACATGTTGAAGTATTTATACACATATATCTTTGGAAATGGACAAAAATCTTTGTATGTCAACCCAACCCAGCTGGCTCATTATGAACCTCGCCAAAAAATGGCTTGTTTGAACCTAAACATGACTCGATACCCAGTCTGCCTATCCCTTACTCTCCCATGTTAGAGGTGGGTTGAAAAAGAGAAAAAGGGGGAGGGGGGACCCAAAGTTTCACCTGATATTTAGTTTTTAGGATACGTAAGAGAATAATTCATTCACTATTACCTCTTAATTTACTCAAATTGTTGGCAGATTGTCATGAAGTAGAAATTTATCTTTAACGTGCAGTTTTATTCTGTCATGTTCACTTCATCCAGTAATGCCTGATTTTGTTATCATCAGGTTGAAAGATGAAAAAGCTTCTTTCCTCACGAAAATTGGCCAATACATCTTAGAAATGTTGAGTCATGCAGTTTCCATTATTGAAAAATGTTCTAGTGATGTTCAATGCGGCATGGTTGGCTTCAATGCTGGTCTTGATGGCATGGACTCCATATCAACTTCTTTAAAAAGTTTTATTGGTTCGCCACTCTTTAGCTATCAAAAGAGTGATTCTACATTTTATAACGATACTATCCAATCGATCAAGAGAATTTTGAAGTCTCTGACTAAACTTTATGAAGGATTTTTTGACGATACGAATATAGATCAGCCAGACCGGTCTAATCCAGACGTTTTTGTTAAAGAATCTCGCCCATTAAAGCGGGATAAAATGACGGTTTTGGATGTAGAGTTGGATGCTGGTGATGATTCTAAAGATGATGATATTATGAGTAGTGGTGGAGAGACTTCCCGAGTATCTCCTACTGTAAATTTAAAGCTCAACATTATATCATTGATCTCAAGCTTTTTTCCGATTCTTCCAGCTGCCACATGGGATGCTTTATTCAATTTGACCCGAATAGAAAGTGATCAAAGGGTAAATCATCCTGTAGATTTGTTTCTTTTACTATGGATGTATTTGTGTTGCTGTACTATTCATAGTCTAATACTCAATCTCATGTTCATCCAGCTTATGGAATGCCTTCTGCTGAACCTTTGTCAACATCCTGGCTGGACGTCTTCTGAAGGGTTTTCTGACATGGTACTCTCGCAATTTTGACCCATTTACTTATGAATGGGTCGATTCTGGTTATCTATAATCTCTAACAGGTTAAAATTAAATGGGTAAAAACAGTTTTCTTAAAAGGAAACAAGTCGAATGGGTCAAAAGTCTATGTGTTCTAATGCATACAACCTCCTAACCGATTTTTCTCAAGAAATTAGATTATTACTGTAATAGTATTTATTTTCTTATCATATTTGAACCACTAATTATCTATACAAATGCTAAAATTCGTGGGCAAAATTAACACATACAAACAGTTTTGATCCGTTATACCACCCAGTGACCCACCCATATTGGTGCCTGTACTAATTCTGTATGCCTGTGACCGAGGACGGTAAACAGCTTGTTGACTTCTATCCAAAATGTATGTGTGTGAATATATATACATACGCACACACATACACACATATATTTATATGTGTGTGTATTTCTATGTGTATGTGTATTTACGATCACGTAAGAACTTAATATTTTTAAGAACCATAAGACCTAAGCAATAGGATCATGTGCATCTACAAATTCATTGAATTCGTAAATGTGCATCTTAATTCGAGTATTATCCATAAAATATATCCGTGTTGAACATTTTCATTGATGTGCGGTTTTGCAGATTTTATCACTGGACAAAATGGTTGATATGCTTTCTGATGTTAAGCTTCAGCCAACTAAGATACTGGCTGCTATATGTAGCTTGTTACAGACATTGGTGTCATTAAATAAAGTTCCAAAGGAAGAAGATCTCACTCATTCTATTAATTCAAGATTATCTGAACAGGTTTGGTGCATTGATCTACAACATTAATGCTTACATTCAAATTGACTATATTAGTTCAGCACTTCAGCCATTTCTAGCGCAAGCAGTTATTGATGATACAATATTACAATCTATTGGTTGGCTTCCTAAAGTTGTTATAATTGTGTTGATGTTTTACAGGGCTCACCACAAGTTTCCTTGGAGTTATTACTAGAGAATGACGCTCAGAGTTTGATACCATTGGGTGATCTTGTTAACAAAATTGCAGAGAATGACCAATTTGGTTGGTGTGGTCGTGTTAAGCTCATTGATTGCATATGTGATTTTATATCACTTAATCCTCAATTTGGCCAGGTACTTGTGGTTGTCTTGTGGTGCCTTTTGGTACCTTTAGTGGCCGATGTCAGTTTCTTTAGGTTACCTGTTTTGTATGCTTCAGCAGGATATAAATTTTCACGGCAGCTTTCCAGTTCTTTCTTTTGGGTTTTTGTTTTGGAATTGTGATTTGATTCATGTAATCTTCTATGGGTTTAGGTGGGAGTAGAGATGCCAAAAGGCATTGTCAGGTGGGTTGGGTAGCGGGTCAAAAAGGGTATGGTTCAGATGTCTATTTCTTGGCATCAGTTAAAGCGGGTCAGGCTGACCGTAAACACTTTTGTCCAAATAATTACATTTTTATAAAGATTTAGTGTGTCAAATATGATTACTAAAAATATATCATCAGTAATAGTTTAAGTAATTTGAATGATGATTCAGGAGGTTCTAGGGCATTAAAGATACAGTTTTTGTTCGTTTGCCCCATTATTCTACTTGTTTGACCTGTTAGAGATGAAACATACATTGGATTGTCCAATTTATAAGTAAATGGGTGTTGCTTGTTGTTTTGCCGCCTCTTCTTAATGTGTTCGTTTATATAGTTTGACCTCTTGTTTACATGATCACACAAACACAACATGTTGATTTTCTTGTAGCTTCAGAATAATTCCTTTTTTTAAGAAAACTATTTTACTTATAATTTATCATTTTTATATTATTACCATCACTGTAGTTTTGATCTTTCCTTGTGCTTGTGTTTATTTACAAGTAGACCATGATCGAGAAGCTGCTATTGATGCTCAGGGATCCTGATTTTCGTGTTCGATTTTCCCTTGCAAGAAGAATCAGTGTTCTTTTTCAGACATGGGATGGCCATGACGAGCTTTTTCGGGATATACTGTATGCTGTCAAACATAACATACTTGTTCCATTAATTTTTGTAGCAAATCTAAACCTTTGTCATTACATTATAACTTGAAACAAGGCATGTGTAACCTGTTATAAGAGTAGAGGTTGTCTTCTTGACCTTTGCTCTGAGTGGTTGGTCGAACATGCATAATGTGCAGGAGAGGAGGGTCCCTCAAATGCCCAACTCGATTTGGACCTAATTTTGCGTCTGCCGGGACCAACGGCAAAGGAAATAGAAAGGGAGCTTTGGGAAGTAGGGGACTGACCTCAAGTATACTCTAAAATACTAAGATTAAGCTACATTTGGACGTGTTCAGATTGCAGTTCTATTTTAGTTACATTTTTTTATTCCACCCTTTGACCTGTTTGAGATCAAACATAACTTAAATCTACCCATTTGTAAGTAAATGAGTCAAATTGCGACCTCTAATAAAGTTTAGGCGGTTCATTCCATGTATGTTTCTCATTGCTCTTAGTTGCTTCCACTTTCCCTTGCTAGGTCAGTAATACTTAACGATGTAGTTACGAACCTAATTTTTGCCAGTTTGTCTACTCAATATCTAATTAAAGTTATATGACCCTTTTTAAGTGTTTATAATATACATTTTTCTTAACATGACCTAGCAATCTACCAATTCTTGGAAACTTATAATTTCAAGCTAAATTTTGTCCTCCCTTATACCCGCCTTACCTAGTAGGATTTGGTACTAGGAGACCATCCTATAATATAATGATAGAATATATTCAAGGTGTAATAGTAATTTATTACTTAATAAAAGTACTACTTATTTAATAGTACTTAGGTAGTTCCACTATTTACTGTAGTTCTATGGTTCAAGTAACCATACCTTAAGTGGGTCTTTGGGGTTTGCTTATTTTCTTGGGCTTAAGTTTATGAGCTTATTAGTTTATTAGCTTAGAAGGTGATAAAGTGTTTCGAATAGCTTATGGCTTTAAGCTGATAATCTTTTTAAAAATAGGTGTTTGGATTAGCTCATTTGTGTAAAATAAGTTAGAAATGGCTTATAAACTCTCTTCTTAGAAAATAAGTTGCTTTGAAGTGGCTTATCAAAATTGGCTTACTTCTGAGAAAATAAGCTCATAAGCTTAAGTTAGGGGGTGTTTGGTTAAGCTTATATTTTTTAGCTTAAGCTTATTAGCTTTTTAACTTATGAGCTTTTTAGCTTTTGAGCTTATTAGTAAAAAAAGTGCTTGGATTAACTTATGACTTATAAGCTAATAAGCTACTTTTAAAAGTGTTTGGCTTAGCTTATTATTGTAAAATGACTAAAAAAGACATGCTTACATTTGAGGAAGAGAAGGTGTTCGGAAAAGGAAAAAAGGTAAGGGTATATATGTAAAAGTACAAAGATAAGCTCATGTGGAGAAAAATAAGTTGTTTTCACTTGGCTTATCAAATTTGGCTTATTTTTACTCAAAATAAGCTCATAAGCTTAAACTAATAAGCTAAGCCAAACACCATATTTTTCATAAGCTTATTATATAAGCTAATAAACTAAAAAGCTAAAAAGCTCCTAAAATAAGCTAAAACAAACACCCCCTTAATAAGCTAAAACAAACGCCCATCTTTAATAACCCCATAAAAAAGTTATATGCTAATAAGCCTTAGAAATAAGATAAAACAAACTCGCCCTCCTAAGTATGTCATATTTCTAAACATACGACTTTGACATTTGACATTATAGGTGATGAATAAGCACCATAACTTCTTGTTGATGTAGTTTATATCATCTTTTGTTTGTAATAATACTAGATAACACCATTTATCATTTATACGACTTGCTAATATCTGTTTGAAGCATATAAGATATGTTGGTTCAACTAGTTTACAACCCTTGATGCATCTTGTGTTAGAATATTATTATCAAATGGTAGTATCATTCTGTGTAGCTCTAGTAGCAAGTTTGTGTTACGATCCCACATCGGCCGAAAGTAAATTAAGTTGGTGGTTTATAAGTCTAGGTGTCCCCTCCCCCTCCAAGCAGGTTTTAAGGGGTGAGTTCTACACCTGACGCCTGGGCTTATGGCGTGATATGAGCCTAGTATGAGATGGGTTCGTATCAATTGGTATTAGTGCCATCCCCATAGGTTTCAACACTCAGGGTGGTGACTTGGACCCGAAAAAGAGGGGTGTCAAACACTCAAACGTGTCCAACAATGACTCCGAGTGGTGACCTATGGAGTGGAGGCTTGGACCCAAAAAGAGGGGTGCCGATTGTGACCATCATAGCCGTGACCAATGAGGATGTCGGTCCTTCAAGCATGGGGTATTGTTACAATTCCACATCGGCCAAAACTAACTTAAGTTGGTGGCTTATAAGTCTAGGTGTCCCCTCCCCTTCCAAGCCTGTTTTAAGGGGTGAATCGACTGAAATCTACACTTGGGCTTATGGCGTGATACATGCCTAACATGGGATGTGTTCGTATCAGTTTGCAATTAGAAAAGAATTTAAAACAGCAACAAGAGTCTAGGCATTATAAGTTTATCTTTTATAGCTTTCATGATCACGTGAATTATGTCATGTGAGTTGTAGCTACTGATGTATTTCTAGTGATGAAAGAGTTTAGAATACTAACTTGGTTCTTCATGTTTCAGGTCAAATTTTAGTGTAAAACTGGTGGTGCTATTCAAGGATAAGCTTGTTAAAGCAAAGGAGGTTTTAGCTGCTGGTCATCAACAAGGTCCTATGATGGAAACCGTTATTGTTACACTTGCACATCTTGCCCTGCACAGTGAGAAAATTGAGCTGGAGGTATTTTTATCTCGGGTTTTATTAAAATATTTTCTTCATGAAATTGGACAATCAAGTATTTGGCAAGGGCAGGCAAGCCAGGTCATGATTGCTGAACCCCAGAAATAAATTTCATTTTTAAGAAAACTAATTATCTCTACCACTATATAAAACATTTAGCTCCTTTTCTTAAAACCATTTTAAGTTAAGTAGTACAACTACTAAAGCATCTTTTACAATACTTTAAAGCAATTTAAACAAAAGTTGGGTTGAATTTAATATGCAATAAATTACACAAGTTGGTTACAAAATATTTAATCAAAGTATAATTAACGGTCAAGATTTTAATTACTAATAGAATTTAATATGCAATAATATATATATAGGGAAAAGTTCAAACGAGAACTGTTTTTCGTACGAGAACTGCGAGAACCAATCTTAGCCGTCCAA
>JAUEJL010078739.1:0-15535 GCA_032274825.1 Drosophyllum lusitanicum
CCAACCAAACACCCCCTTAGTATTTGAGTCACATATTCCAAAATCTCATTGCATCTGCATTAGCCTTCTCAGGGTAAATTAGTTAGGGTTGGAGTTGTGCCACCCACGGACCATCGGCAACCAGGTAAAGAAAGGGCTTTCTTCTCTAGTGACAACAAGGCCGTTGAATACGTTTTCTCATCTTGTGACAACTCCAAATCTTTCATAGAAGCAGGTTTGGGTCTAACAAGATGTGTCCAAAGTCCTTTGTTGTTTCAGGAGAGTCAGTTGCTTTGGGGTACTTTTCGGTATTGACCATTTCCGAAGACTAATAGTCATAATACTGAAACAATACTAGAATATATGGTCTTGAATTTAAATTGGACAAGCAAATAAACTTACTGGCCGCAGTAATGATACGGGGCTAAGTCTTAAAAGAAAACTAGATTGCGACGCCCTTAAAAGAAACAAAAAAACCAGAAAATCGTCAAATTGGAGAGAGTGACTGAATCAATTAGCTCTTGAAGACATGACCACAATCGATTGCTTGAAATTGATTAAACGCGGAGTAGACGCAACCATGAACCCAAGAACCCACTTTGAATCGGGGCTCTCGCACCATTTTTTCTTAATGAAAACTCGCTAATTTCATAATCAGAATTGAAAATTAGAGAACATAAAAAGTTTGTTGTTCAATAAAAGCAGTAGTACTATCCGAGAACTCTACTCAAGTACTCAACAAGAAACCGAAGTACTAAACAGCCCCTCTAATGATTCAAGTCACTTTATCTAACCTATTATGTTAACAATATAGTTTTCATATATAAATCATAAAATGGACACACTGTGTTGCCAGGTTGGACCAAAGCAACCCGACCCATTTGGACATGTTTCAAAAGTTACCACTTCAGCCCGTTACCAAACTTACCTAGTCCATCTGTCACCTCTAAGCACAGACTAAATGATACCCGACACCTACTACAGGCATCAATCTAACTAAAAACTAAAGACTTGATGACGAGATAAATTATTATACCACAGGATGTCATTCAAACAAAGAACTTTGTGATCTTCCATTCGGTCTGCTTTTGAGAGTTCACATGTCCCCACTGAGATAAAGCTCAACACAGATATCTGTAAGCTGCATCAACCCCACATAAATCCAGCCAAATCGGTTTGAAGCTTTGATATTAGCATCAATGGGCACAAAGTAAAGCATAAGCCTTTAGTGTTTATGAACATCAATATGGCTATAAATCCTATAATAGCAAAAGGTTGTACGAATTAAGATGAATTGTAACGTGTGATTAACCATTTATAATAGTGATAAAAAAATCTCTCTAGATCATAAAACCATAGTGATAAGACACAACATCGCATAAGAAAATATGTTTAAGCCATCTGCTGGTATAAGTAAAATCTACAACTTAAAACAATACAAGAACAATGACGAGAACTGATACAAGGCATAACGTGGCCTAAGATAAGTAGATATAGATAATCTTTATCTATAGTTATACTTCAATATATTTCCTACATCCATTCTGATACTAAAGTCCATTTTTTAACTTCTTTGTGTCTTATTACTTGCTTTTCAACGGCTATAATAACAGATTCTTTTATTAGATAGCAGAATTAATAATTGCACTGAATAACGAAGAAAAACCTACAATACAAAAAGCTCAGAGCTAAATTGCTGTAACATCAATGTCATTTTCTCAAAGTATACTATTAAATTACGTAAAAAGATGTGATTGTTTGAACCCAGTCTAATTTGACCCCTATGTTGTGATGTATATGAGTGTATGACCTGCATTAGAAATTGTAATTGATTGATGTGTCATCTCTAGTATGTGAGACAATGAGAGGGGGGGGGGGGAGGGAATAGTAGCACTCTAAGTAAAATGTAACATTGGAAAGGAGGAATCATAAGGTTTAATGATTTGTAAGTGACTAAGATAGAACAAAAAATGCTGTAAGAAACAGGCTAACATGTGAGAGTTACTTCGAGTAAACAAGGAGAAATCATATAACCTCAAAAAGTACATAACACAGCATGATAGTTACCATTAGAGGCTAATACAGCAAAAATAGTTGCAGTTCAAATAGTTAATATCGTCAGCTTCTAAAGCAAACACGACCAAAATTCATGTAAGTTAAATATCTACACTATTTCAAACCGTGCAACATAGCTTCATTCCCATAGTTTACAAGCTTCTTCCTTCTCTCATTCCCATATTCCAAATATCAAGTTAAATATCCACACTTTTCCATATAATTCCAGAATCTTGTGTGAAGCCACTCAAATAGCCACCAGAACTACCTCACAGCTTTGGTATATAGTTTATGTACGCAATTGATAAATTGCATTTCCCAGTCTGAAGGTAAGTACATAGTAAAAGCAACAATTATACAAGATCAATATAGTAACTAAGCAACAATCAGTGGAAGTCATTGAATCTTTCTGTCTCATAATCATTCCCAAGCAAATTATCAAGGGTTAGACACCAAACAACCTGTTTGTGTATTTAAATGCTGTGATATATGAATTTATGTAACAAAATGAAGCCTCTTCAAGAAAAAGATCTACTGAAATTTGAAATGCAACATAAATACGTATGAGTAATAACATGAGCCTAAGTGGGTAGACCTACAAATGCACCTATTTCTTTTAGAACAAACCGCACTTCATATAAGCCTACAAGTAAGCCAAAATCAACATGATTTGCCTTAAGATAGAGCAACACTGTCCAAGAATCAGATAAAACTGAATGCAATCTCATAACAAACAAAAGAAAATTCACACAAATGATTTCTTGCATCTACACGTTTAAGTTGACAAATTATGAATATAATACCAATTACACAGCTTATAGCACTACCCCTACAGCAAGAACAAACACTATATTATCAAGATAACAAAAAGTCAAAAAGGAAATTTTCAATATTGAGATGAAATACATACTCTGCCATCACTTTGATACTAAGAGGATTTCCGGTTTCTTAGCTTTACTGGGTGTATTAGTATTAGAACCCATTGTATTAGCAGCTGATACTGCAGCCATTGCAGCAGCCTCACGAGCTCTCTTATCCAGCTGAATCAAACTTCGAGTGGCCAAAATCGCCTGAGGCACTAAATCATGTGAGGCTCTAGCATACAAACACCGCACAGCCAAAGATGCTCCATCCTTTACATCATTTGAATTCAAGGGACCCAATAAACAGTGCCCCAAGATCCTTAACACCGGTTGAAGTAACTCCCATGGAAGCAGAATTCTAGTCCCTCTAGCAAAACCATTGTCAGAATTACCATCCTTAATTTCCAAATTCTTCATATCTTCCACAACATTCCCCTCAATTTCAATTCCGTCTTCAACAATACCATCAGAAAAGTTTGTAACCTCAGGGTTTTGGTCGAATTCGGACTTGCAAGAACAATCCTGTCCAGCCCAATCAGCAGCGAACTTGCAGAAGTCAAGCTTTGACCAGCTAGGCATTTGAGAGATCTGCTTGTAATAACAATCAAGCGCAACTCCTACGATAGTAGCACGCTTCGTTGACTTTATCGCTGTTTGTGGCTCCAACGGAGGAGATAAAATTCCAACCGTAGGCCGAGAAGGCTGCGATGCAGAATTAGGGTTAACTTTGGCCGAGGTAGGTTTCTTCTTGCTATTGCTAACCCTAGGAGAGTGATAAAGCGACGGCTGAGATAGATCCGGTATGGAAATGAGGACAGGTTTCCCGGCGCGAGATTTGGTTTCCGACGAGTATAAAGCGAGAAGTACCGCTTCGAATCCGGCAAGCGACGGAAATAGAGAAGAAAGAGAGTGAATGCGAGAGAGATAAAGGCCGGCAACGAGAGGGATAAAGGCGAGGACGACGAGGCGGAGGTCTGGATCAGATGAGAGGAAAGTATCATACAACCAGTTACAAAGAGAATCCTCACCGGAGCCGGAGTTCGGTGAGGATGTAAGAGAAGAGGATACGGCGGCATATGCTGTAAAAGAGGATAGGAGGGAACGTGCGGGGGAATCGGAATCGGCAAGGGATGAGATCGGGTTTGGGTCGTCAGAGTCAGGATCGGGTCCGGGCAAGAGTGTGGACAAGAGGTGGATGCGAGATCGAGCTTTTGAGATGGATTCCCACCACGAGTGCATTGGATCGTTGCTGCTGCTGTTGGTGGCGGTGGTTATGGCGGTGATGCCGTTATGGTTGTGGTGGTGCTGGTTACCGTTACGGTGGGTGGGGTTTTGGGAGGAAGAAGAGGTGGTGGAGGAGGAGGAAGGAGATCCGCCGGGGACGTGGTGACGGAAATCCATCTGTAAAATCGGCGGCGGTGGTTGTTCCCCGGCGTGGGCAAAAAGTGGAGGTCACGAAGAAAGCCGTTTGTCTCCTGTGGAGTAGGGAGCGATTTTTCTGATGTTAGATGGTTAACTTATCTTAAAACCTTTTCTAACAAATGATATTTAAAAAAAAAAAAAAAAGTGTGTTTGTTAGTTAAAGAAACATATAATATTTGAAATTATGTTTCAATTGTTTGTTTGTTTTTATAAAAAGTCTAGATATTCGTGGATATTGATTTTGTCATATTTGATATTCTTTGAAGTTCGGAGAATGCGAGTACGGGAAAGTGTCAAGAAATATAAGTAAGACAATGATAATGTGAAAGTGTGAGAACAACGGAAACGATAGAAAGTGTGAGTAGGGAAGTGATGTCCGCGGAATTTGAGACGACGATGATCAATGAGTTTGGAGTCACTAGCGATGGTGGCGTTACAAATTTTAGAGGTCATTGATAATTTAAGGCTTGAAAATTGAGTTTTTTTACCGAAGGTTTCTTAAAGTTTTGCGTAATATAATCTTAAGAGGTTTTCAGACGGGAATTTATCTCTTATTCATTTAGAGTTTTAAAGATGTTTTCATATCTTAATATGAAAAAACCAACTCTCTTTTTATCTTTTAACAAATCAGATTAAGATGTATTAAGAGTTTTTAAAAAACAAACGAAATTAAATTGTGTTTTCATAAAATCAGTATTATTAAGAAAATAGTCCATGATGTTAAGTGATCTTGCTCACACAAATCATTTAATTGAGAATAGTTTAGTCATTTCATTAATACTCATATAAATGGTTTATGTAAACAACACTACCTGTAATTTCAATGTAGAGTCAACGGGTGACCCATAGTAGCTCCATTTCTTAAAAAGAATATTGGTGTACTTGGAGGGAGTGGCCCATGATTATCAGATGTAACATCGTAGTTTTCAAAATTTGTTATTTATAAAAACTTTCAAACACTTAATCGATATTTCGCATGAAAGACTTATTGTAATACAAAGTGCGTATAAAAACTATAAGATTCACATCCACCATCACGGCATTACTTCCGAATTCGTAAACCATATCATTAAATATCTAGTGTACCAAACTAGCAAAATATAGTAAGATACAACTAAAGGACTACCCGAAGAGTAATCCAACCTCACAAGGCCAGCTACAAAACTACCTGCACAAATACAAGACTCATTCAAATAAACAAGTGTCAACTTACGTTTCGTAAGTCAATAGCAGTAATCATAAATCAAACCCACCAAAGATAAAAAAAAATAGTTAACGGTGGACGAATATACATTTACACATTCGCAACCCGTCCACGTACTTGACCCAACGTCACCTTTAACCAAATATCATAAACACGGGTTAAGAATTATCCACTTTAAATCGTACATCAAACCAAATAGTCATTAATGACACCAGAATACCGCATAACCATATAATCATTATATGAGTTATTTACCATTCCATTTACCAAGCCATACTATTATCATGAACTGTCACATAAACTGAACACGAATAATTCCATATACCGTAATACAAAACCAATCGTATTAATTTCACACATATCGTATCATTAGAAATCCCGTTAACCGTACTATTAACCATATTAACAACTATATCGTTAACCATATTATTCTCCGAACCGTGACCCGTATCCTATCCATTCCATATCATTTTCCTTAATCGTTCGCGTGTACTGACAAGGTGTCCCTAAAGTAAGGTATAAACCCACAAGGGAAAGCCCGTTCAAACTAACTGAATACGTAAATAAATTAAATGTAACTACCATCTGAATCCCCAAAGAAGATGCCAAACACATCAAATAGATCCATCTAAAAGAAAAATGAAAGTTCCTAATGTGCATAACTCTATGATCTCTCAAACTTGTACTAACTCAATGATAAAAAGTATATCAGAGGTCACAAAAACTCTCAACAAAATCTGTGTGCCCCATGCAGTTCACAGAGACTTCACGCCTGCAAGAGATCCTTCAATTTATTTGGCTTTAGATTGGCGAGGTCCGCCCATTTCACAATGTGTTTAACCACCATGAATCGAATTAACCATGTTACGATTGTTTACAAAATGTTTTGTAATGTTTGCCTTAAGTTATAGTTTGATTCAACCATAGAGACAAATGAAAGACAGAGAGATATGGATACACAATTGCAATAGTCCATCTGAACCTTCAACAAACTAAACAGCAAATTTTGCAGATTATGAATAAGGTCAAACAATCACAAACTACTGCAGCAACAACAGCATAACAAACACTTCATAAGGGTACTATGACTTTTAAATTCAAAGATAATGACTTTCTAAATTCCCTATACTATCAATCGAGGAACTAAATAAGCATATTCTCACGAGAAATTGAAGGCTATTATGGTAAAATTACTTTAAATTAGCGATACGATATAATTGCGATATTTTGAATTGGTTTTCCTTCTTACTTTCTTTTTTCTCTCACCCGCTGTCTTGCGTTTCTTTTTTTCTTTTTTTTTGTCCTCAGACTAACTCAAATGACAAGAACCCTTTTTTTGTTTTGGGTTGTTACTACCACTACCTTGCTACCTGTAAGTTTTGATTTCATTTTATTTATTATGTATTTGTTTCAAAAATCTATTATGTCGTATTCATTTTTTTGAATCTCGGTTTCTTTCTCAAATTTGGAATTCAGGGCTGCTTGAAGAGAGCAGTTGTCTTTAATTTGGGTATTATTTGTGAATTTGGTTTTGACACCAACTGTGCGATGAAATGTTTGCTTCAATTTGGGTTATTTTTATGTTAATGTAATTGAGGTTTCTTTAGGTTGAGTACTTTTAGGGTTTAGTATGTAAAATTGAAGTGTTTTTCATGTGAAGTTGGTGTTCAGACTTCAAGACATATCACTTGAAGCCAAAGTCGGGGGTTTCTCGACTTTGTCGAATGTTGGGTATTAGAAACAGTTGATTAAGGTAGGTTTTCACACTTTTGATGGCAATGTCAAGTTTATGGGAGCTTCCTTAATGTGAAAACGGTGCACAATTTCGGTTATATGGTGGGAATTTGTTAACCCTATCACTTATTTATCATATTGTCGAATTAGCAGGGAATTTCGAGGGTTTATTGATCATGTTATGTACTTATGATCAATTTGAAGATCTTTTTTCTTTAATGCGAGTTTACCGACACAGAAATAGTGGTGGTGGTAATTAGAATTTTTGGGTGGAGCAAATGCCACCATTACCAGCGATGAGATGTTCTTCACAGATGGAATGGATAGCGGATAATCACAAAAAAGGGGCAGAAATTCCAAATTAAATGGATGTGGATATGATTCAATTAAGTACGTTTATAATGAATTAATGATTCTTCTTTGATGATATCTACATGCAGCTAGCTATAAAGATTCAATTTTTTATTGGGATTTGGCGTTGAAGATAAATCTGCTTTGAATAAAGATTAAAGTTACTACCTGAAAAAATGTCAACAACGCATATTCTTCCAGCAATAATGCAATAGTCTTGCCACGAATGATATGGTAGTTACTTCAATTAACCAATAATTCACTTGAAGTTTTTCATTGATATTATGTTACACCATAGGGACAAATTTTGATGATGGTTTGTTATGTCATACAACTGAATTCAAGACATAAATTGGATACTACACCTGTTGGGATTTTATGTGAAAACATAAATAAAAAATTAGAGAAACAGTAATATTATCTCTGCCCGGCGCAATGCCAATCACATAAAAGTCAATGTCAGTAAGTTTACTCATATGACATCTTTTAATAACATAATTTAAACTTGATGTAAATAAAACTTATACCCCGGTGCGAAGCCCGGGTTAGTTAAACCTAGTTACATACAAGTTGATATCAAATTATAAGCATATGTGTGTTGTTATATAATTACTCAACACCCAATTATCTTATTCGTTTTAAGTTTAACATGAGTTAATTTTTTATATATAAAATAAATAAAAATTGTAAGAATTTTTTTTAAAAATAAATATGTTTTGTGATTTGTACCAAGGTTATCAAGATCGGGATCTTACCTAAGATCGTTTTCGTTTTTGCAAGATCGGATCGTAAGATCGAGATCGGGATCTTAAGATCCTATCACAAGTCACTAAAGGTTAATTTAGTTTTTTGTATGCTATAAAAAACAATTATATAATATTTTTACAAGAGACTGAAAAATTAAATTTTAAAATAACATACATCAAATCGTCCAAATTTTAAATATTAAGTGCATAGATAACAACTCACCACAATTCATTAGTTTGCATATCATAATAACATTTAATATGTGATTCTTAAACAAAATCAATAAATCTAGAGCTTATTGTGCATAACATTAATTCTTATTTAATAAATATCTTATTCTCTTGAACACATATCTCTTATAATAAAAGAAAAATGAAATATGTGACGTGTATAAAATAGAAAACTACAAACAATTGTTTTTAGCCCAAAGTTGACCACTTAAAAATTTTAAAAATAATAAAAATAAAATCATAGTAGTAATAAAAATGTAAAATAATAGTAATAATTAAAAATGTAAAAAAACAAAAAAAAGTGGGATCGTGGGATCGCACAACGATCCTACGATCTTACGATCCTACCTATTTGCGATCCTAAGTACGATCCGACACGTTTTTAATAGTTTCCCTAGGATCGCGTTTTTGTACCATGTTTAAAGTAAAAAAGAAAAATTTGTAACAGAAAGTTGTACCGTACAACCCCCTTATCCAACAAAAAACTTTGGCCCCACCACTTCTTTTTAAATCTTCTCGTGCCCTGTGAAAGATACCTCCTCCAATCTTCATGACGTCCAAACATCTCCCCCATTCTCAACCCTCCGATCTAAATCCAACGGCTCCAATCACACGGTGGAAACCAACATCTTACGCTTTCCTTTTATACATTAAACATTATCCCCCACCCCCTAAAGTCATAAATTCTCCGCTTTTCAACGGCCTCACGGTTTTAATTTTGAACTATTTCCAAACAAGTCCCTCGTTTTTATCATTATGGCATTTTTATCACCAAACTTTGTCTGTTATTTTATCACCCCACATGTTTTTGTAACTTGCAAGTTCAGCAGAGGACAAAAATTATAGTAAAAATAACAGAATTCAACTTTAATAAATTAAAAAGTTACATTAAAGTCTCTTACTAATCAGTTGCGAGAAATCTACCGCATCGAACCGGGTGACTAACTAAACCCGGTTCATACTCATTCTAATTTCTTTCTGTTTCCTAGCTAAATCCTTCTTCAAAAACCCTGGACCGGAAGATTTAGACCGGCGTCGGCGGCCTCCTTCTTCTGCCGCATTTCCAAAACTTTCCGGTGATTGTTAGAGTGGACGTCGCTGGAGAAAGTCGGGCTACATGCGGGTCTGTATTCGGGTAAGAGTCGACCCGACTTGTATCGTACCCCGCATGCGTTACAAAGGGTTTTGGCTCCTAGCGGACCGGCTCTCCACTGTGGGGTTTTCTGTACGAGACAATGGCTGCAACGCCTAGGCTGCCCGGCCGGCTCGGCCGCCGGGTTTCTTTTCTTCTGTCTCTTGCTTGGCGGTTTGCCGAGAATTGACTCGGCAGTTTGGGTAGAGTCATGGAATAATAGCCAAGGGTTTGAAGTACAAGACGAAGAGGAAGAACTTGAAGTCGACGAATCGGTCAGCGGGTACGACCCTAGTGACCAGACCCGGCCGCCGGTTCGAGCCCGCTTGCTTCTCGCCTTTGTAAGAACCCGAGTGGTGAAGGCAGGTTTTACGCTAACAGTTACAATAGTTTCCGGTTCAGGCTCCGACTTCTTCTCCGGAAACTTCCCGGGCGGACATGTTAACGAGTAGCCGCCGGAAAATGAGTCGTCGACGAAATGAGAAACCCATTCAAGGTCTGCAACGTCATCAGCCTGCAAAAATTAAAAGAAAAAAAACTTTTTTCTTAAAAAAACCATTTTTAGAAAATGGAAACCGGTTTTAATTCGTTTAGTAATTTGTTACCGGAAGGCAAAGGT
The DNA here is from genome assembly GCA_032274825.1 of Drosophyllum lusitanicum. Taxonomy (NCBI): domain Eukaryota; kingdom Viridiplantae; phylum Streptophyta; class Magnoliopsida; order Caryophyllales; family Drosophyllaceae; genus Drosophyllum; species Drosophyllum lusitanicum. Next base: position 10,337 of record JAUEJL010078739.1, read on the forward strand.
CGTTCGCCGGAACGGAGAAACCGATGGGGGTTTCGTTAATCTCTGTTTTCACCGGCGAAATTGAAATGTTTTTGTCGTTATTTGTGTCAATAACATGGGTATCATCGTTTTCTTCCTCGAAATCAACGTCCTCAGAGAAGTCAAGAAGGCCGTCAACGAAGAAATCATCACCGGCGACACCAATCACCGCCGTAAAATCGTCGGAGAAGGACTGTGGGTGATGTAGGTTGATGGGTTTCACACCAATAAAACTGCTTTTCAAGGCCCCTTCAACGCATTCCATGGCTACTTAAAGCGTAAAAACCTTGAATCAACGGAGAGAAAAAGAAGAGGAAAGACAGATTGGGTTTAGAGGAAAGAGAAGTTACCGGCGAATTGAAGGAGATAAAGGGGAAAAAGATGAGAATAATTGAGGATGTTAAGGAAAAGAAGACGGTAGTAGTAGTAGTAGTAATATCGTGGTGTGTTTGGTAAAGCATTGAATGAGAGGCTCTTTTCAAGTGTTACGACTTCATCTCATCAAAATATATAACATCTTATACAAAGCGCCAGTTTCTTTTATTTTATATAATAATTTAATTTAATATTATTTCCTCAACCTCACATAACAATTCAAATTTAAAATTATTATGTTTCTTAAAAAGCCTTTCAAATTTTGAATCAACATCTATAGATTACAGTAAATACAACATATTAATGCACTTACTTTAGTATTATGAGTTATGAAAGAAAATGACATGTGTTGTGAGCAATTAGTTCACCTGTACTTATATACTATATTTAAATCAATAAAATATTAGAATGACCAGGTATCCTTCATTTAAATTGTTTATGAGTATAGTAACACTAAATATAAGCGTTGTTAGCGGCATGCATAGAGGGGCGCCCACACGTTTAATCCTAATTTTCCTTCAATACCTTGACCAGATCTTTCCTTACTCTACACTTTATATTATAAGAATTTTATGTTAATTTTTTTTATAATTTTTAGTTTCATATCTATTATTTGGTTCTTTGCAAAACTGAAAGTACAATCAAGATAACAATTCACCCTCCAACTCCTAGTTATCTCTACACACTTCGGGAAAAAAAATTCAATTTAGCCATGGTTCTACCAACATAATTGATTTTGACCTAGTGATGACGAACACACCTCGTACATGATTGGGAACTCGATCTCTAACCTCGATTTGAACGGAGATGTGGATGAGAATGGGGACGTAGATTCTTCGAACTTAGAAATGGGGATAATCAAGATAAGTCTTCCATCGTAACATGGGTTTTTTTTTTTTTTTTTTGAACAACCCATTGTAACATAGTTAGTCTTTCATTTTGAGCTATAATTTGATTTCACTGATTAAATAATTTGATTTCTTTAAAGCATGTGATATTTATGTATGGGCTGCATAAGGAAAATAGCCACGGGTAACCACGTTTAGTTGATTGCTTGTAGCCTGTGGTCATGAAACGCCACTTTAACCGGCAGTATTTCTATTTAATTTGTTGCGCGTTTTGGCCCGGTGAGTGAAAGGAAATATTTATATAAATTATAAAAAGTGAAACTAAAATCAGATGTTTATAGACCTTACATTTAGCTTCTTGAGTATTGATAAATTTTCCACCACTCTTTGTTTGCCCCTTCCTTTGTATGTTACTTTGGTTCACGTGAAAAATCATAAAAGCGCGCATATGAATTCCTGAACTTGGTTTCTTTCTTTTGACTATGTTAGTTGTTTCTGATGGACGCTACATTTGTAATTTTTGTAATCGTGATTTTCGAATAACATGTTTCTTAAAAATGTTTTTAGACAGAGTGAGAATAAATAAAGAAATTTAGAGAATAATTATATGGATTCATTCTCCATGTTTACTATCTGATTCTGATTCTAGAAAGGAACAATTATAATGTTTTCAAAAGTTTATGATCTTGATCAGTTAGAGGAAGAACTCCATCATGTTTTTGTTGTGTTGGAGAATGCTCACCGAGGCAGAAATTTTGTTAGATACCAAGAAACCAGGCTTGTGTATCCTACGAGAGCTGGTCTACAGCCTGCAGGTAATATTGAGTGTCTCGTGATGAGTCAAAAGACATAGGTTTAGTATTTAGTATAAGTCAAAACATGCCAGATTGGTTTTACCTACTAACGTTTTTTTCTTACCTTTTTATAGCTTACTATAAAGTTATATTGTTATAGTAATAATTCTAAATTAAATAAATTACTTTATAAGAAAAGATTTTAAACTATGAAATAGGTGACATGATGAATTAAGTTTGATTGATAGAGTGAAAGAAATAAAAAATTTATTTGAATACATTGTACTAATGAAACATAGGCGAGATTGGGTACAATGGTTGTATAAGACAACACGTATCATGCTTTTGGTTTTTTTTTTTTTTTTTTTTGCAGAAATTCGTATTCATGCTTAAAAAATCAATATAAATCGTCATGGCATGTGTATAGCACGGCCTACAGGCTCACTAGTATATTGTATATATTTGTTATAATTGATATAATCCGTTCCATTAAGATAGGAGAGTTAGTTTAGGACTTTGTATCCTATATACTCAAAGGTGATCAATGTGATGAGGCAAGAGATTGGAACCATATTCCTTTAATAACACTAGAACATAAACTACAATGTGATTTGAATATGTGATGATGTGTGTAAGAAATAGATGTTGTCATTAGGAATGAGCAAAGTTTGGCCTGAACCAAACTGGATCCAAAATTGAACCATAATGATTTATACACTTTGGGGTCGGTTCTAGGTATAGTTTTTATCCAGAACGGGCTTAGAATTTGAACCGAGAAAATTGCAACTAATTAGTGTATTACGGTTCAGTTCTCGGTCATAACTTTTAGACTTTTTTTTATTTTGGTCCGGTTCAGGACCAGTTTTAGAACCAATCTCATCGTAGTTGTCATTCTTAGACTCCCAAATGCCAACTCTGTTTCCCTTGGAATAAATATGCACGGTGTATCCTTATCATTTCCCATTTTTAAACAACATCGAAGACATGTCTATGGATAAGAGATTATATATAGTTTTTTTAAACAGTTACTAAATTTACCCCAATTTGTCCATGACAGATCGAACACATGATCTTTAGTATATAGGCAATCAACATACCAAAACACCTAAGTGCTTACCACTGGGCTACAACCCAAGTGACAATTATATATAGTTGGTTTCCTTACCAGTTACCAAATACAAATTTAACACCTAAATCATGAAGTCGATTATTGTTACCAATGCTTTCTTGTAGTTCTAAATTTGTAACCATCCAACAGTGTAACTCTTCCTAGTGAGGAATATAAAATTTCACAGTTTAAAAAGATAATGGATGTTTTATATAGTACATAACTTCTTTAATTTGGAAATTGAAAGTCTAATTGGTTGCTCGTTAAATCCATGAAAGATGTTTCTCAAACAAATTTTCCATGATTTTTTATGTTTTATTTATCTTCATTAAAAAACTGTGTGAAAATCCGTAAAATTAATTTATCAAGGTGTATAGTTTTTAGTTTAATTAAAAAAATCACGTGAAATTAATATTTTTAAGTTTCAATAAATTCTCTTTGCCCTTCAGTTTTAAAATTTACAAGTTAATTTTTCAACAATATTTTCAAGAAATTCTTTCGGCTCCAAATCCACGAGAAACCTCTCTCTAATGACACACTTTAGCTTCACACTCGAATATGTATATGTTGGGATATGACTTGAAATGACTTAGAAGATATTTGAAATTGGAAAAACAAGGTGTTTGGAGTGCAGCAGGAGTACTCGACGTGGAGTGTTCGAGGGTGCTCGGCGTGGAGTGTTCGAGGAGTACTCGCGCAGGCTGCTTCTACCTCAAGTTGATTGCTTGAAGGGGCAGCGGCCATATCTTCCTATATTTGTTAATTAGGTTTTCCATAATTGAGAATTAGGTTTCTTGGGTTTCTTGTAATATAAATATCGAGCCTGAGGTTCAGTCATATGTACACATCTAACACTCCGAGTTAATAAAGAATTCTTTGTTTCTGTCCGTGGACGTCGTAACTCTTACCGAACCATGTTATATCTTGTGTTTTCTTGTCTTGTTTGTTATCCGTATTTTTTTAACGCTTAATGGGTGTCTCAATCTCTACAGTATATAAATAGAAGATCAGCTTAGAACAATTGTGTGCTTTTCAATAAAAGCTTCAGCTATTCGGACGTTGTTAGAAGTAGCACCAACGACTTGGTCGCCTGTCCTAACTATATATCCGTTATTTCTACTAAACACATCCTATTTATTTTATTAAATTGTACTAACTTAAGGTCTATCGTTTAGCCGGGCAAACTGATGATCGATCACCATGTTGTCCGAATATAAGACGTGCGTTTGATTCTGGAGAGAGTAACATGCAGCACTCCTCAAACATGTGCCATCATATATATCTCCGGTTAACATAAACGAGGAAAATTGTATATTGATCGGAATGATTTAATTATATATTCCAAAATATAGTTGATTAATTGACACCACGCTTCGAAAATACAATATTGTTAGATCTTGTTTGTTTCGCAAGTGTTTTATTTATATATGGGTTAATGCGAAAAGTGTTTTATTTACGAAAAAACGAGAAGCAATTTTAGTCATTGATTGATTTTTGATCTTGTGGTTCACATTAATCATGATTAATATTTTTATTTAATTCAAAAGGGTAAATTATTAAACACAAATATTTTCTCTCTCTAATTAATTTTTTACTCTATCCAATCTATTTATATTCATCTCTCATATTTTTCTCTATCCTAAATTTTAAATTAAAAAAATAAATTAAAAATAATTTTCTAGTATTTTAATAATTTAATGTGTGCACCGGTGAACACAACCAAATGTTTACTAGCTTTTTTATCATCAATGTTATGTTCACCGGTCAACACAGTCAAAGACAAATTGTTTTAACCATTTAAAGAGAAAAAAAAACAATATCGTGTTCACCATTAAACACAATCATCGATGCTATGTTTACCGGTGAACACATTAAAAGACAAATTGTTTTAACCATTGAAAAAGAAAAAAATAAAACAATATTAAAATGTATTAAAATCTCTACTTTGTTCGCAAATAAATCTCTTTTTGCATGAACCACTATATATATATATATATATATATATATATAGACAAAAGTTTAAACTAGAACTGTTTTTTGTATGAGAACAGCGAGA
>JAUEJL010078750.1:0-15533 GCA_032274825.1 Drosophyllum lusitanicum
TGGGTCAAATGGGTTAAATAGTAGAATCATTGGAGTGTTGTGTGAAACTTGTTGTTGGTAAGTGGTTAACAAGTACCCTAATGACCTTTTCCATGGTAAATATTCATATAATTAAAGTTTGGGTTGAGTTATATGAGATAACCAGGAATAGAGCACTTTTTTTATTGTTACTGGACTTATAAGATCCGTTTTACGTGAACCTTATGTATGACAGCAGTGAAAACCTTAGTGACCATATAGGATTTTTAGCCGGACATACTGTGGTTGCGAAGGCCGTATAGAAACCCTAATTTGTAAGGACTACGATCAACCAGGGGGTTTAAAGACGCTTATGGGATCGATACAGACATATTGAGGCCGCGCGTATAGGCTGTTTTTGAGGTGATTTTTCATCGGGTGGTGTTATCTTAACACTTGTAAGCATGCTAATGTGTTCGTTGAAGAAGTTGCCTTCCGTTTAGGAAGTTCTTGCAGCCGATTGTAATCCCCATCGCAATAAAGGATAAGTACCTTAATATGGTACTTTTAATTATTGTTTAGTAGATGTAGCATTTTTTAAACTTCCAGAATTCATATACCGGGTATGTGTATATACATTACATATACACTATATCCTTTTAATTTTTCCTCGTACTTATCCTCTTACAAGATAAACATAATTGTCAAAATTAATGGAGAAGGCGAGAAGAGAATTAGTGGACCTCACATGTCATCTTGTGATGAGTATGAAGATGAAGTAGAAAAAAATAGTAAGAGTATATATCATTTTTCTATACACCATATGAACATTAACGAATTAAGAATAGAACCAATATAACATATGTGTTAGTTATACTGTTGAAGTAACAAGTGACAGGTGCATAGTTAAGCGTGTGAATGATCAAGTACTATTCATTAGAAGTATGTCAAGTATTAAACTATGAATATTTGACAGTTTAAGTATGTTTCATGAATTAAAGGATAAATGAAGTAGTATAACAATAGGAATTATTCATGTTAAGCATAAGTGGCTCTAGTTTTCAAGACATGACAAGATAGTATCCGGTACTTGTTACCCTTACAAGTTAGTTTTTGGTGTATAACACTGTGGTAAGTTATTATGTGATTATAAGTTGAGGCAGATTATCGGTTACGTGCCAAGGCAAACTATTCGTTAGATACCGGCATAAGCCAAGGTAGATTACCAGCTAGCGGATTATTCTTTAGATACTGACCATAAACCAAAGTAGAGTACCAGGTATAAGCCAAGATAGATTTTTTGTTAGGTACCGACTATAAGTTGCGGCTGACCGTTTGATAAAGACCATGAGAAGCCGATAAACAAATTGTATGAATGTATGGTTGAAAACTTGAAATAACTATAATTATTAGATTGAGCGCTCGCTAAGTTTTAAGCTAAAACAAACACCCCCTAATTCACTTTGGTTTCGAAAAAATGGGGAGTTACACGCCCCACCTATCTACTTCTCCACCAATTACCTAAACCCACCGCACCCTGTCCTTTTATTTCTTTTTGGCACCGGTCATCACCGTCTTTTCACTAACAATGTGAGAATGTAAGAGAGAATGACAAAAAGACTAAAATACCGATAAGCACGTAGGCAGAGTCGACATCCAACTCTAACGTCTATTCGGGTAATGGACTACACATGAAACAAAATTTCAGCCGTAAGGACCACTAGTGTAATTTTCAATCTTAAAGGACTAAATATGAAACCAAAGACAAACCACCTGTGTAGTGCAAGCCTTCAAGGGTAAGATTTTCGTCAAGACTTAGCAGCAGCGTTTTGATTTTTGACCTACGTAAACTGATGGTCTCGATACATGTCAATAAGTAAACAAGCTGCTGCGTATGTGCTTTAACTTCAAACAAAAAGAAAGTAAACAAGCTGATACACAAGTGCAGGTCTTGTTTCTATCTTTAGGAAATGTAGAAAGGTCATCAATAACTTTTAAATAAAAAACTAGATGATACGTACCCGATTCGAGATGGGTGGTCTCCGTGGAATAGTAAATTACGACAATAATAATATGGGGCAATTTTCTCTGCTTTTTCCAATGCAACTTACAGTACTTTAAATAGGAAATGGAATTAAACTAATCCTACCTAGAAACAAGGAGTAAAATTGGTAAACGTGGGTTACTTGCTAACAATATGGCAATCCTACCTATTCTAAATGCATGCAGGAAAACAGGAAAATAGTGGGAATCGTGGGAGGATTTTATGCAAATATGGACTAAACCAACAATGGAAAAGAATGCTAGTAACGTGGTCATTAATCTCTGAATCGGGCTGGGCTCTTAATTGATCTCTTGGGACTGTTTTGAATGCTCAGTTGGGCTGAAGATGTAACACTAGATCACCAGATATGTCAAAAGGGTCTAAGCAGTCTATCAAAACATCCCCCTTCCATGGGACATAATTAGTCACATAAATCCAGAAACCCCAAACCACAACAAAAATGACGTACATGACCTTAACCGAAAACGAGTCCTTCTAAACCCATGATACGAGTCGAAAGGGTACAGAAGACTCAAAACACCAAAAGCTCGGAGAGGCGGAATTTCGCACTCTTCACAGAGTCGGTTGTCTCTCAATAACTTAACATGAAGCGAAGAAAAAAAATTAGCAATTTCCCAGCAAAAAAGTCTTCATAGTTCTCATACACTCATTATATCCATCTGTTCTTTGCGGAATTCTCGTACAATGACAGGGACGCTTGTTGGTGGGATCTAAAAACATCATGAATTCAAATGTTAGTAAATTTTAAATATGTAGCAGGCAAAACGCTGTTGTGCAAGTTTAAAACAAAGATATAAGAAACTCACCATGCCATAATCTGTTATAATCATTGAAACATAATCTGCAGGCGTTGCATCGTACCTGTTTTGTTGACATAATGGAGGAAAATAAAATCGCGTTTGGTCGTAAATTGGTTTTAGGAATTGGTATAGTTTAGAAGGAGAAGTAACAGAGAGATAAAATATGATTATGGGGCCTGTTTTATACATTATAATTGATATTAAAATTCATATTTTAAATAAAAACTAACAAAGTATAACTACCGCATTATGCTTACGTCAAATTAAGAAGTTGTAGGTTTTCATTATCTCCAATATCCTTCAAATGGTCAATCTCCTCCCTCCCATGAACTTTAACAATGGCATCTGGGTCCCCTGCGGTTTCATGTTTGATACATGAAAATTCAAGCAATATTATTTCATTAGAAAGAGAGAAAAGGTCAGAAAGAAGCATACCAAGTTCGTTACAACAAATTGAATCGAGTTGCACTCTTTCATGAAACTTATAGGCTTCACAGCAAACAATAACTGGAACACCACAAGCATTAGCAACCATAGCAACACAAGCAGTCCCTACTCTCGAGTAAACCGTTCCATTTGCCAACACTGATGACGCACCCAGTAAAACCCGAGTAACCTCGTGCATAATATAAGAAACGCCATTTATATGGACATACGTGCAGCTGATACCCTTTCCCACAAGCCTTCGAAGTAATAGCCGCCCCTCAAGTTTCGGGCGTGCATCCACAATCACAACACGAAACTTCTTTCCAAGCTCGTGGGCATGCAATAATATCATCTCGACTGCAGAAGAGGACCCATAAGTAAGAAGAACATCCCCATCTCTGACTTTTGTCACAGCGTGTCGTACTATCACTTTGTCTGCTAATATTATTTTTTCATTTATGAAATGATTGATTTCAGACAAAAGATTTGTTTTCGCTTCTGATTCAGAGAGGGTTAATGGGAGATTGGCTATTCGGGTTTTAACAAACTTGATTGCATTTCCCATGCTGATTGAAAGGGGCCGGCATTCGATTAAAAAAGAAACATAGCTGTTTATTTTTGCAGTTAAGTCCCTGTTCAGAGCCTTCTCGGGTGGTGTAGAATATTCCATTATGGACTCTTGGAACGCTTGAAGCATCGCAATACAACGAGCGTTTCCACCTGATATATCACCAGCCAGATATCTTAATCCAACCTGATTAAATCAAATCAAATTACCAAGCCCGGTAGTCAGATCAAATGTATATAAACAGAAACATAAGTGTGTAATCTAATTTGTAAGTAACTATTTAGCCACTTATTATTTTTCTATTGGTTAAATATCTTATTTTCCTGCCCATTTCATTGAACTAAAATCATGTCACATATAACTCTAAAAATTTTTATATTCAAGGCTCCTTTGTTGACTTTGTAATTTCAATTCTAACCCTATTTAAGGGTTAAATAACATTTCATTTTTTTGAAACAATTATATCATTGAAGGTGAGATTATAAAGTTCTTTGCCTTAATAACAAAAAGTATTTAAATGACCATATAGTAAAAAATTTAAAATTCCCCTCTATTATCGTAACCTACCAAAAAATAATCCCGCTTTAAAATGTTTTTAAATTATAAACAAAGGGCATAATTTCAGCTATGGAATAAGTAGGAAACTCATTTACATATTTATTTATTATTAAACAATGCAATTGTATTACTCACTTCAACCATATATATCTCCAATATTATCACCAATTAAAAACCATGTTATTATTGATTCGGTCTTTTCCTTCGATTTACACTGTTTTTTATTTATCTTAAACATATACACAATACTGTCTACTGTTATTTGTTCTAACTAAAATTTGATAAGAAATTTTATTCTATGCAAAGTTGCAAACCAAACCATTAGCTGATTTTGCCCAGATACAACCAAACCAAACTGAATGCTCATGGCGTGTTTTTTTTGGTTTTATCATCAACCAAAACTTTTTGTTAGGTTTGGATTTGCCAAAAAACTGAACCAAATTAACGAAAACCAACCTCTTTCTGTATATATCATTAATATCTAAATCTTTATTTAGTCAATAACAGAATTAACCAATACCGAATTAAACAAAGATCTAGTTTTATACAACACACAAAATTTACATTCAAAGGCTCCTTTGTTTATTTTGTAATTTCAATTCTAACCCTACTCAATGGTTAAATAACTTTTTTTTTGGTTATTACCTGCATATTTTACTTTTTTATAGATTATAAATAAATGAAATTTTATTTGTTTTTATTAATTACATCATTAATATAGCTTGTCGATTCGAACCAAATGAATTTAAGGTTTTAATTTTTCATCGAATCATTGTTTTCTACTTCAATAATGAAAACTTATAACAAAACGTATTTTAATATCCTTATAATTAAAAAAATTTAAAATTCCCCACTATGTATTTTATAAAGAGAGGTGATAGATTCTCCTACTTTTTCCTCCTACTTATCCTCCTACTCACAAAATCAACACAAGTGTCAAAATCAATGGAGGAGGTGAGGAAAGAGAATTAGTGGACTCTACATGTCATCTTGTGGTGAGTAGGAAGATGAAGTAGGAGGAAAAAGTAGGAGGATATATCATTTTTCGTTTATAAATCTGCGAAAAAAATCTCCACTAGTGTTGTTACCTACCAAAAATCGTTCTCGTTTATAACATCTTTTAAATTATAAATAATTGTATAATTTCTGCAGTGAAATAAGAATGAATCATATTTAAATATTTATTTTTATCTAAGGAAAATCTATGTAGACAATATTACTCATTTCAACCATTTGTCTTTCCAATATACTCACCAATTAGAAGCATGTATTATTGATTCGATCTCTTCCTTCGATAAACTACTTTTTAATTATCTATTACATATAGATGTATTTTTAATTGTACCAACTCAGATTAAATACAATAAATTCTTTGTATTTATTTAAAAAAGTATGCAAACCGAACCATTAATCGATTTATTGGATTCATCGACCTAATATAACCATGCCAAACTGAAAACTGATGGTATTTTTTTTAGTTTTAGGATTAACTAAACCTTTTTTTTCTGTTCAGATTCGCCAAAAACTGCCCATTCTATATATATCATTAGAACAATAACTTAGTTTGGCCAATAGAAAATTGACCAATACTGAACTAAACTATGAGCTAAAATCGACTTAGTTAAAACAGAATGGTTTTTGAATCCTTAAACTTTAAATTTAAATTTGTTTTTTATTTAAAATACTGTTTCCATTAACTTTATCATAATTTAATCAACCAAAATATTTTGGTCCTACACTTTTTCTAAGCAAAGTCGATGTACCACCTAAATTTTATATTCTCACTTAAGGTGTGTTTGGTTGAACTAATTGGGATGGCAATGAATGGAATGGATGAGGAAGTGAAATTGGAGATGGAATTGAATGATCCATTTCATTCCATTATCATATATGTTTTGCATAGGAATGGAATGATCATCCAACTAAATCGTCTTTTTATATAGTTTTATATTTTTACTCTACTAACTTTTTATTGCAATAATCATTAGATACATGTTTAAAGAAAGATAAAGTATTTCTTTTATTTACATATTTCTATATAAAAATAATAATTTTATATCAATTTTTCATATTTTATAAACAACACACACACACACACACTCTCTCTCTCTCTTCTAGATATATATTTTACTTTTAGTTATGCATAATTTAATTAAAAGTATATAGATCTATACTTGATTGGGTAGAAAGATTAACTGATTAGGTTAAAATGTACATAGAAAATATCTTTTTAGTAAATTTCTAAACAGATAAGAAAACTATTTTCATTGAAGTAGAATATTTCAACGAATTAATGCTAGTAAAAAACTTAAGATAAAAATTATATAAAATTATAAAATTCATTCAATTGCTTGAAGGAATGAGGAAAAAAGTGAAAAAACACCCCTCCCCCAGGCAATGAAAATTTTTAAATGATAGGAATCACATTCCTTATGGAAGGGTCCATTCCATTCCGACGTGATTACCAAAGCATGTTTTTTCATTACATTGGAATCACCTATTTCTTTCTGTCTTCTATTCCTCCTCCATACCAAACATTGCCTTTAGTTAACCATGTATTTCAGATATAATTATATATAAGCATTCTAATTCCAATATACAAGTTACTTGGGTGCTACTTGTCCCTTCTAGTTAAACCAAAATTTCATTTTCCCACCTAAACATCAAAGAGGGAAACGCCTCATTCACGGAAAGCCTGCTGAAATTCCTTGGTGAAACACACCAATCTATTTTAATTTAATTAATAATATATTTTCAATAAACTATTTATTTTATATGCAAATAATGTTTACATGTAATATATATATAGATATATTATTATGTTTTTAATAATTTTGTGAATAGAATTTTTTGATATATTAATTGTATGCATAATTAGATTATGGAGACAAGCAGTAAAATAATATTTTTGATTTTGTATTTTTTCTAAACATATAATATATAGTATAACTTAAGCTATCCGTGTAATACACAGGTTTCTAATCTTGTTTGTTTTTGTGTGTGTATGCAAACTCATTAAAATAATTATTGTGTGTCTTAATTAATGTGTCGGGAGTTTTCAGAAAATTTGGATAACAAATGATGAGAAGTTCAAGGAAAACTTAAAAATGCACCTATGTTTTCATTTACTTCTCAATTCTCATCGTCCTTTAACCCAAATTTCTCGAAAACTCACAAAACACACGCACATGCACGCACATATAGATAGAAAAGGGATCAAATAAAAACTCAAAATCTAAATAAGAACGCTAAGAACCATTCTGGACTACACATTTCAATGCATCTATGGAATTTGGATGTGTTTTCCATCAACTGCTTCTGAAATGTGCAGTCAAGTTGAGATGTTGAGTTCACATGAAGAAACTAAATTTGTCATGTGTTCCGAACTCATTTTTGCAGCCTGTTTGACTTTAGTGAGTACAGAACACAAATAAATTTGAACAAAGTACCTTGTAAATGGCAGGGTGAACTGAACTGAGTCGGAAAAACTTCTTTTCAAGATCAGGAAGCTTTGTTCCATGTTCATACTGAGGCAGATGCCTAAATAGCTCAACTCTGTTCCTGACCTCAGTTTGTTTTACAACCGCACGTTTTTTAGCTTTCTCCACACGAGTTGTATCATCAAACTGCATTCGAGGGTGAGGGATGTCTTTCTTTCTATCTTTATCTGTGGGGCGATCACTCCCCCTTTTCTCAGAAGCTGCAATTGAGGCATTATCTTTCTTTTGAGAGGCATTATCTTTCTTTTGAGAGGCTTTTCCTGTTTTAATGTTTGCTGAAGTTGCTACCCCTGAACCAGCATTTCCTTCTGCCGGATAAACAAAAGCATAAAAAATTATCATAATTACATGACAAGACTACATTGTGAGATTTACGTTTATTGAAGTGTGATTATTTTGACAAATTAGAAATTAGATGAGGACATTATTAAAGCTATGGATAAGTTGGATAGTTTCATATTTATCTCAATAATCAGTTTCCTACAGCAACTTAAGCCGAACTCGTACGTATCTAGTTGTTAATTGAGCTCAAGCTCGAGCTTGAAAATAAATGCTCAATCGGGCTCAAGTCGAGTTGCTTCAAGTTTTAAAATCAAGTTCAGCTCGAGCCTCGCACTGTGTCGACTCAACTCGGCTCAACTACACCTCTAATTTTGATGAGGAACAATAAGAAAATCATTATCATTATCAGTCTTATCCAAACACCCTCAGTACCAAACATAGGGGAGTAGAAGACACACCGTTGACAAGAATCATACATTTAGGAGCAGAATTGAACAAGAAGCAATAAATTTGTACTAAAAGGATACCATAAAGAAATACAAACAATATCCCAAACAAAATTTTATCTTCACGAGACTGAGAGTGTACGTCATATATGTAATAGGCATAATATATGGAATTCTTCTCAGTACAACAAATGAAAACCTCTGTTTACCGGTTTTTTTTCAGTCTTTCAGACATCAAAATAATGTTATATCAATTTTGACTTTCGAGGTTGCATTCATAATTGATTGACACACATATTCTTCTGTAATATGGCAACAAAACTATAATCAAAAGAAGTCGGATATTAAAATGGTTTTTAACTCTTATTTATTAGTATCTACTTTCAAGCATTTCTCCCATGTTTCTCTTTTACATGCAGGTGACTTACCACTACAGGTAGAATAACGTATGTTGGGGAATAGGCTCCAAAACAATTAGTTCTGGTACTAGAAAGAGACGATCAAAAAAGACTGACAACACAAGGATAAAAATACAAAAACAAAAAAAAGGAAAAGAAAAACAGAGATGAATAAAATAAAAGATGAGGTAAAACTTAGGGAGCTCGAAGACCTTCATTTTAAAATTGTGATGATAACATATTTAATTGGAGATCAGCTTTAGCATTTATCTCGATTATCCGTTTTCATTTAGCCAATTTTTGTTTCCTCCAAGTATGATCATTTCGACACAAAATAATCTGAACTACAATTCATTATCCACCACATAGACTAAACTGATTATTTCAAAGGTGAGCAAACTTAAAGCTTCAAAGCTAAAAAATAAAAAGTGAAAAAGTAAGTAAAAGAGGACTCGCCTTTTGCAGCAGCTTTTGCGGCTCGTTGAGCCTCCTGAAGAGCACGCCTTTCAGCCTTTGAGGTTTTTTCTTTCAGTGGCTTTGACTTTGCACCACGATTATCTTGAGTTTCATGAGATTGTTCACCAACCTTTTCTGCAAAAATAAACCAAAAACCTTTTTTAGAAAGTCAAACCTTACATTTTAGAAGTCAATTAAACAAATACAACAAATTATCCGTCTTTTAAAAAATAATATATTCACAAATCACACTTCTCACATGTAAAGTTTTCAATTTCGTTGATTCATTCTATCCTAACAACCAAATACTAGAACATTTACCAAAATTGCAAGTTTTTATTAAGCGAATAGATCCTACATTAATTAGTGTCTGGTACTCTAGTTTCAAATCCCAATGGATTCGATAACCATTGCATTACCTTTTAAGCTTTTTAAAAAAATTTAAAATACACAAATCTTCATACCAGTTATGCCATTGACTTTTGTTGCCACAGCCAAACTATCATTAGATGAAACATTTGGTGAAACAAAATTTCCAGTTTTAACTCGACATGATGAACTCATTGTTCGAACCTCATTGGAGAGATCTCCAACAAAAGATTCAAAATCCTCGGGTTGACTGATGATGGTGGAGTCAGTCGGGCGACATTGATCAGAAGAACGGGGCACAAATTGCAGAAAGCGTGTAGGGAAAATCATCACAGGTGATCGAAAATATTCAGGCGGGTCTGATGAAAAGGATGAAGATGAAGGAAAACCCATCTCTGATAGATGATGGTCTGAAGAGGTAAAGAAGCCAACCTGCCTAACTTTTGGAACAAAAGCTGAACGATGTTTTCGAAGCGATTCCATAGCAGAATGCTGATTTAGAGTTTTGAGGAAGCTGAACCAAAGAACATAAGGTTTAGGGGCGTTTGGCAGGTATTAAAATCAGGATATCATAATGATAAAATGAAGGTAACGAATGGATTTAATGTACAAATTCTAAAGTTTTTCGTTTCCTTGTAATTGACTACACATAATCCACGTTTCAAATCATTTAATGGGTAAAGATATAAAGGAAAATCATAAATGTAGGTCAAACATAAAATATGAGAGGGAAAGCAAGTCAAAACTGATTAATTGACGGCAGGCGATTTATTTTGGTAAATCAAAGGGTCAATACATGTAACCAGATTTCAGTAAGGAATTTGACAATTAAACACTTAATAAGAACACAGATGAAGTTGCATCTGAAATAGCTAATGATATTAAAGTATTGATAAACAAACAAAGGTGCATTTGCTCCAAATGACCATGGAGAAGGGCCAAGCAAATACAATCTTCAGTAATAACATGGTGATTTCCATGAATTTATTTAACCAAATAGCAAAAAATGTACCATAATAGGTCAATTATTAATTTAACTTGAATATAACTCCTTTAATTGTCATTCCCTCGGTCTATAATCTTGTAAGGTCAACCCTATAATGTTGCAAATTACGCAAGTAATGGTTTTGATTCTGGTTTAAATGCCTAATATTTATTAGTCAACGCAAATGTGCGGTCAAAAATCAAATAGTGGTCAAGGACCATGATTTGAAATAACGGCTATCGCGGTGGGATAGCGGTTTTTTATATTATGTAAAATATGTAATTATGTACGTATATATATGTTTATATAGGGAGAAGTTCATTTGAGCTCCGTTCTTATTGCGGGTACAGTGAGTACCATTTGTAACCACCATTAATGCTCATTAATAGGGGTATTTTGGTCGTTTATATATTCTCCCAACCATGAATTGCGTCCGGGTGGGCCGTTATTAAAGAGCGAGGCTTGATTTTCCCGAAATACCCCTCATTAATGCATCATTAATGAGCCATTAATGAGTCGTCATTTCTGTTGGCCATTGATTTATTTTAATCAAGGGCCAAGATTGGTTCTCGCTGTACTCGCAATAAGAACGGTTCTGAAATGAACCCTCCCCTATAATATATATGTGTGTGTGTGTGTTTGTGTGTATATATTTCAAATCAATTACAAACCTAATTGTTCTATAAAGTTAAGAAGCCGATTATAGATCAATTAACAAACTAATTTTTCCATGACCGTGGTAAAATAGCTATTCAAATCTCGATAAAATAGATGAAATCTCAGCGAGATTAGCGCCTCCGCCATTTAGAACCGATATCTTGAACCACTATTTTGTCTCTAACCTCGAACCGCTATCCCACCAAGATCTCGGCGCTATTAACAACTAATGTGCTTTAAAGTTCAAGCACATCTTATACATGAACATAATAAAATAAAACAGCAATTATGTCAATAATTCCTGTTGCATCAAATTTATATCCAATTTATTTTGTTAACATACACACATAGTCAAAGAGACACATTCTTAAAGATAAGAAAACATACTAATGAAAGAAAATTTAAACAGACACACACACAAACTATTAAATACAAATGCTAGATGAATGAGGTCCAAGCATTTTTCCTAGCAGCCTTTACAAAAAAGAATTGAAATATCCAATTGTATGTTTCAGGTTCATAAAAGAATCTAAAAGAATTGTAACCAATCATCCGGAATACACACACACACAAAAGAAACAAACAAGGTATTTGTTATGACGTTAGTCCTAGTAGCCAAAATAGTAGTTTCTACATTTTCATGTTTTCTTAGCTCGTACCAACTTCCACTCAAATTAATCCACAAGTACAAAAGAGAAGAAAGCTAGATTGAAGTTTGAAAATTGTCAATTAGAAACATTGAGCATATCTTTCATAACAGTTTCTTAAAAAAGGCAGAATCATGAGGTATAAATATTCATACATAGATAGTGTACGGAATATAAATTCTGTAGATAAAGCATTGTCTTAACAAGTTTCCAGAAGAAAATTTCAAGAACTGAATTTAATTCAAATTCTAATTACTTCAAAGTTGCAATTGTTAAGGTATGCAAAATAGTTGTTCGAAAAAGCTTGATTACCATGTTATATACTACACCAAAGGGGACGTCTGGTTTTGCATTTTGATACTGATTACTAAATTCTAGTGCTTCGGTCAAGTACAATTATCTATGGTTACAAGATTACTTTCAGCTTGAATTATCCCACTCATTACTTTGATTCTAGCTGCAACAGAATTCATCATCCAATCATTAAATAATATCAAGTATATTACCCTTGGATTATCTATTGGTTCCTTATCAAATGGTAGTAACAATGTAGAAATCAAGATGTTAACAAATCAATGCATAAATAACAATGAGCTCTTCCATTGCATACCATTCACATTAGGTTGCAAGTTACTGACAACCGAAACGGTGGTCAAGCTCTTCGGTTTCACTTCCGGAGGCAACTCAAAACCACCGGCGGGCAAAGAAGAAGCAAACTTCCCAGAACCACCAACTCCACGACTCCGACGCGGCCCCGGTGACCGTGAATTCTTTTCCTCAAAGAAATCAGCAACAGAAGGGGACGCGAACTCCGAGGGGTTGTAACTGCCAACGGGAACTACAGTCTCATCGGAGAAACGACGATGCGGCGACAATAACCTAGTTGGAGTGAACCCAGCTGGTACTGTAAGAGATGATAGATCAGAGAGATGACGGGGAGGCGGGATCATAACCGGAGATAGTGAGTTGCCGGAGGGAGAGAGGTCTGATAAGGGTGGAGATGGTGGGGATTGTTGTAAGGGGACTGATTGAGAACGATCAGGTGGTGTGAAGAAACCGACATGGCGGACTTTAGGGTCGATGACGGTGCGAGGTGCACGGCGGGCATCCATGAATGGAGGTGGGTCTAGGGTTTAGTGCGGGGATGAAGAAGCAGAAGGAGAGTGGACATGTGTACGGTGTGTTGGGTAAGCGAGGGAGGAAATTTTGGACACTACACCAAAATTGAAAACAAGAGGATAAGCAATCAAACATTTAATTAAAAAGTTTTTTTTTTTTTTTTTTTTTGTTAACGCAAAATGAGTCTAGTTTTGTTGGTTGTAAAAAAAATTAAGTTTTTATTTATTTGTAAATTTTGTTATTTTATTATAATGCGGGTTAAATATGTCTTAAAGTTGTTTGTTAAAACACAATTATTAAGCATTGAATGATTATGTGATCTGAATAGGCTCTGTATGAAACTGTCTCTGAATGTGACATGTTGTTTGTTAAAGGTTTTGAATGATGCAAATTACCATTTTAACCTTAATGATATATTATATTATAAGATATAATTGTTTAACGAGTCAACATCTAAAAGAAAGAGTATTAGCGTAAATACTTCGTGTTTAATGATTTAGCATGTAACTTAAGATAGAATGATTCAACAGTAATCTTCTGTTTCATTCAGCATATCTTTATTTAGGGGCAGCAATCAAACACGCCGAATACTGAACGATTCAGTATTAAGCGCTAAATGGTTCCATTAAGTAACAAACAAACATTCCCTTAGTTGAAAAATATTTAACAAAAATAATTTTAAATAAGATGTAAATAATAATTATAATTTATCGTTGACGGTAATAATCTAGACTCATATGTATGCCCTCACAACCCATTCACACCCTGCAACAACCATATACAAGGCCCTCAATTATAACCCATATATATTCAGGGGTTCATGTGAGAAATGGTTTTTTTCAAGAAATACAAGAAGCATTCTAGACCATTAGATGAGTTTATTAACGGCTAGGATTCTTTATGACATTTTATTAATTATTTAAAAACTTAAAGATAATAACATAAACACTAAAAGTACATTAAAGTCGTTTCATAAAAATATTTCTCTATTTAATATGCATATTCTGTTCTTGACTTTTTCCAACCACAATCTCACGCAAATTTAAGTAGATTAAATATTTAAGTGTGGCTTGTGATAATTTCCATCTTCATAGTTCCATACACCATAAATGCGGTTGTTATTCTTTTCAAACTCGCCGGTGATAACACCAAACACACCGGTAAATAGTATCTCGAATGAACAACACAATCATAGCAAACTCTTGCTTGCTCTCCATGTCTCTTCAATCACGTCAGTGATGTGGTTGTTCCTCTCTCTCTCGGTTATTCTCTCTCAGCCACCGACCACCTCATAACCGCAATCCCACCGTCAGATCGGCCTAACCACATCCACCATTTACTTTTTTTTATCGAAGCGTTCCTATCGCCGAGCACCTTCAGATCTGGCTTAGATCTACTTTTAGGTTTCAAATCAGCACTAATTTGTTTCATGCTTCATATGCTTCACCGCCACCAAGTACAATCATCTTCAAACACCAACCTTTCTTTTTTAAGTATGAAGAATAAGAAGCATCCACTATCAGCAGCCTCAATTTGTTCTACGGGTCTATTTGTAATACCGCCACCACACAGAGGCCGCCACCTATTGGATTACAACACAATCGAACGCAGACTACTTGTAACACCGCCTTTGAAAACATTGAATTTAGTAAAAATTTCGAGTTTTGAAACTGTGTGGGTCCATATTTTCATAACCTGTTATTTTAATCAATCAATCCCAAACAAACAGCATAAATTTTCAAACAAAACTCTACTAACTAATACATATGTTAAACCTGGATTTGGCATATAATATAAACAACCCAAAATTGCCAAAAACAAATCTTTAGTGTTACTCTATCCAGAAACCGACCATATACCAAAGTAAAAGGCATTAGCAACAAGTGTTCCTCAAAAATATACAACCAACTTTAGGCAACCAAATCTCACCAGGCCACCTAATCTTTACCTGTAAAAGGGAAATAACACAACATTAGCTATAAATAACTGGTGACCACAAACTAACATAAGCATCAATAAAGTGAGCCACAACACATGAATAAGCAATCAATGATATCCTATCACATAGTTGAGTGCTGACAAGATCAGTAGGTTTCATATCTCGTGGGATAGCTAGTCCAGCTCAACGACCCTGACTGGGGTATCAGGCATAACCAATCGTGTTGGTGGGTGAGCATATAGCGGTCCATGTAACACCCGAAAAATCTAAGCCATTTTTTTTAAAAACACGCTGCGGAAGCTTTTAAACAAGATATTACATAAAGTATTATATTTACTATCATATTCAAAACATCTGTTC
>JAUEJL010078761.1:0-15533 GCA_032274825.1 Drosophyllum lusitanicum
GTATATATTTTCCTCTACTCATTTTGTATTTGTTTGCATATATATGAAAATTATTACCTACACATACCATGCTTATTGCCCACATATAAGTTTATTATTACCAACACATTTACAACCATTACCAACACATAAAAATACTTTTACCCACACATATTGAATGACACGTGTCACTAACACTTTGTATGGTCATGCCATGTCACTTAACACGTCAACATCCATGTCATCATACAAATGAATTTTAACACTTCTATCCACACATATGTATTACATTTAAACACACATATATGTGTAGGTATAGAGTACGATTTATACCCACACATAATATATGTGTGAGTAAAAATCTTTACCTACAGACATGAGCCTACACATGGTCGCACTTATTTTATGTGTGGGTAAAGATAATTGCTCACATATATAGATGTTCTACTCACACATGGCGTGTGTGGGTAAACACCCTAATTCCTTGTAGTGAATTCATATTTTAGTGATTCAGATAATTGCTCAGAGGATTTACTTGATGATCAGGTTTCATTTCATTCTGAATCTGATGAAGATGATAGGGATTTTGTTCTAGAATCCTTTGAAAATCTTCCATTTCATGATAATGGTTCAAAGCCTCCATCTCCAGTGAAAGCTCCGGCTAAGGAAAATGATCCGTCGTAGAAGGCGAATAGGGAAGGGGAGAAGTCACAATTCTTGGAATCTGAAAATCTGGTTCTCTTGGATAATTCAATTGAAGATGTGGTTTCCAATACTTAAGAAAAGGTGGCGGATAACTCAATTGAAGTGGACCCCATTCATAATGAAAAGGCGGCTAGTATCAATTTCTCTCCATCAAGAATTTTAAAACGTGGTGAAGTACTGGGCTCAGCCCATACAATAGATGTGGATCCAGGAAATGAATCTTGTGAAGCCCAACACTCCGAAACTCATCCTTATTCTTCTTTGGATTTAAACAGGCCTGTTCCTAATTTACCCTCTTCTTCATCTGCTACTAAATCAGAGGAGATGCACGTCAAAGGATCTTGAAACAAGAAAACAGAGCCAAGTAAATCTGTTTCGACAGATAGTGCCGAGCTAGGGATTCTAAACACAAAGGAAGTTGGGAAAAGGATTGGATTTGATATGGAGGCGTATACGGAAGAAATTAGGGCTTTAATTGCCCCAAATAGGAGGAAGTCAAAGAAAAATGAATCTTTTATCAATGAATATTAGAGGCATCGAAAGTGAGCTGAAGCAGAGAAGAATTCGTGAGGTATGTATCTCAAAAAAAGTTAATTTTTTGGGGTTCCAAGAGACAATGGTCTCGTCTATATCTCATCTGCAAATTAGTTTGTATTGGGGAAATTTTAATTTTGATAGTATATATCAAAGCTCAAATGGAAAATCGGGAGGTATCATATCCATTTGGGACCCTGGATCGTTTGTTAAAAATGATGTTATTAGTGGGGATGGCTTCTTGGTGGTGATTGGTAATTGGGTCAACCCTTGTAAACCTTTTGGATTTATCAATGTTTGTGCGCCACAACAACTTTCTTTGAAGAAGATCTTATGGTCCTCTTCCATCTCGATTTTTTAACTCCTGGCTTTCAGATTTGACATTACAGGAGGTTGTTTTCAATAGTTGGCAGATTAATATTACAAATTATTCATCTTTGACCCCAATTGCTCGTTATCAGGTAAAGATTAAACATCTTAAAAATTGTTTGAAAACATGGAGGTTGAAGATCAATGGGAAAAGGTCTTCATTAGAGTTTTTGAAGGGGGGATTGGATAAGTTGGATATTAAGGCAGAAGTGTCTGTTCTTTCTGCCGATGAACAATCAAATAGAGGTGATCTTAAACGAAGAATTTTTTAGATGGAGAAAAAAGAGTTGTTGGATACTAAACATAAAGCTAGAGTAAACTGGGCTGTTATGGGAGATGCAAATTCAAAATATTATCATAATATTTTGAATAGAAACCATCGAAGAAACTTTATACATGGTATTTCTCACAATGGAATTTGGGTGACTGATCCAAGTGAAATTAAAAAGTTATTTTTTAACTTTTTCTCTTCTAAATACTTGGAACCTCATCCTTGTCGGCCTTCATTCTTCAGTGACAGATTCAAAAGGCTAACTGTTGAACAAAGGAGTGTTCTTGAAGGGTCTTTTTCATCACAAGAAATCAAGGCGGCTGTATGGGCATGTGATGAGGATAAAGCTCAAGGGCCTGATGGGTTGTCATTTGAGTTTATAAAGAAGTATTGGCATATTCTTGAGGCAGACATTGTTAATGCAGTTCACTCGTTTAGTGAGACGCCTTCGCTTCATCCTGGCTCAAACTCTTCTTTTATTTCATTGATTCCTAAGGTTCGAGACCCCTTATACATCACCGACTTCAGACCGATCAGCTTAGTGGGAGCCATATACAAAATTATCGCAAAGCTTTTATCTTCTAGATTAAAACAGGTGATCAGTTCTGTCATTGGTTGTGAACAAACAACGTTTATAAAGGGTAGAAGTATATTAGATGGCCCTTTGATTATAAATGAACTTGTATCCTGGTCAAAGCTGTAACATCCTCGACTTGGGCCTAGTTGTAATTAGTATGTACGCGTGTGTAATTATTAGAATAGGAGAATATTCTAATTATGTAAGCATGTAAGAAAGTAAATGTTAAGATTGATTATATATATTTATATATATAGATGTATATTTGTTTACTTTGTTGTGAGTTAAATGTGTATATGTATATTTTAGTATAATATATATATATATATATATATATATATATATATATATAAAAATTAAGAAGTAATTAAATAGAAAAGAAAGAAAAAGAGAAGATATTTAGTCCAGAGGCGGCTGCCTCTGGATGAGATTGATATATGTGTGTGTTGTGTTTAGAATTGACTCACAAAGTCAAAAGGTGAAGTTAGAAACACACACAAACACACACACTTTCTCTATCGTTCTTGAAGAAGTTCTTGAAGTTGGAAGAATTTCAAGTACTTTAAATCTCAAAAGAAGGTTAGTTGATAGTTGTTTATGAAGATTAAGTATGATTGGTAATAGTTGTAAGTTGTGCTATGGTTAAAAACTCAAGTTCATATAAGAACTCCATGAATGAACCTACCAAGCTTACTTGAAAGTGGGTTTTGGTATGTTTGATGTTTTTAAATGGCGTTGATGTGTTCTTGAGGTTTGTATGGATGATACATGAAGTTCTAAGATGTTTTTAAAGTGATTCTAACAAAGTTTGAAAATATGGGTTTATAAATATTATAGTTAAAGTCGGCTGGAATTTAAATGAAGAAGATGATACACAGTGAAAAGTGAGATAGCGGCGCGACCAAATTGAGGATCGCGGTGCGACCCCGACAAAATGAACTATGCGACTTATTTGGTCCGACCTTCGGACAAATTATCCGACCTTTGGGTCCGACAGTCGGATGGCCCATCCGACTTGTTGATCCGACAGTCGGATAGCCCATTACCCTTGATCCGACTTTCGCATGAGTCATGCGACTCATGGGTCCAACTTTCACTCGTCGCGACGCGACGGTTTATAAGGTCGCGGCGCAACCGGGCTTTTTCAGCAAGAATGTGTTTTTGATACATGTTCTTGTTGGATAGGTAATATAATGTCAAAAGTAAGTTTAATAAATGATGTATCAACACTAGAAGAGTCTTGTAAGTGTTCTAATAATAGAATTTAATGCGTGCAAACGTTTAATGCGATTGCCAATATTTTAGGTGAATTTGTCGAGTCAGCTGAATCAAAGTTAAGTAATCAAGCGTTGTAAGCTAATCAGGTGAGTACCTACTTTCGTAAGACTCAATAGAGTAAGCCTTTTTTTTGGTTATGGTCGGTTCCTGTCTTAGGTAACACCAGCGGTTGTTTTGAATGATACGATGTAATTATTTGTTGTAATTCTTAAAATGAAAATTCCGCTGCTTAGTCTGATGATTATGATTTTAAAAGAACTCACGCGGGTTAAAAGCTTGAATTTTTAGTAAATTCACGGTTTTCAGAATCGGTGTTACACTTCTTGCTCTAGAAAGATGGATTTGTTGAACATTCTTTGGCTGAGTTCAGGGATTAGAAAGTTCTTGTATCTAGCTGCATATTGTTGAACCCCTAACTCAGCTTCAAGCACCATAGATATGAATCTTATAAAATGCACTGTTAACTCCCTTATTTTTCTTTCCATGAGTGACATGAGTTCATTAAAAAACAATGCATCAAAATCAACGTTTCTGTTGTAGTACATGTTGTAGAGTAGCTGCATCTCAAACTCATTAACGTTGTCCAATCCTCCCACCTTAGTCCCCAGTGAACCAAGAAACCCCAACCGGTAGAAAACTGGCTTTCTTTATTACTCCATCCACTCATGGGTGACCCATTAATGGTAGAACAGATCTCTTCACGGGTCTGTCAACTGGAGCATCATAATTATCAGTTGTAGAGAGTCTGAGAACCTCCCACGTGCGCTGATTTTAATCGACTGAGCACCATTGTAGACCGTCCTTTGTATTTGAGCCTGTCCTGGCACATGAACATATGTGTACCGGAACTCTAATAGAAACTGAGGAATTATATGTATTGGGGCTCTAGTAAAGGCAACAGACAATAAGCACTTTGTGACTCCTACCTGAAGTGCTTCGTTAAGGAATGCACTTTTCACATCCATCTGATAGACTTTGGAAGTCTTTATATGCTACATATGCTAGGAATAACCTAATGGCTTCTATTCTGGCAATAGGAGCAAAGGTTTCATCATAATCTTTACCTTCTACATGTTTATATCCTTGTGCTACTAGCCCGACTTTATTCCTAACTATCACTTCATTCTTGTCCATCTTATTCCTATTGACCCACTTAGTGCCTATAATAGTTTTACCTTGGGGCAGGAACAAGTGTCTAGATTGCATTCCTTTGGAATTCAGTCAGCTCTTCTTTCATAGCTTCTATCCAATCTACATCTTTAAGAGATTCTTTGGTCTTCTTTGGCTCCATCTGAGACAAGAAGTTGGAGTATGCAGAAAAATTTGTTGTTGCTCTTGATCTTGTAGTAATGCCTCTTTTAATGTCACCAATGACTTGATCAAGGGGATGCTCTTTATAGACTTGAAAAGTAGTGCAGGGAGACTAGGGTTCTGGATCTGAGTGACTCTAGTCTAAGGAAGACTTACGACCTCGGTGTCCACTACAGCTTCATCAGAACTTTGATGATCACTTATACAAAATCTTCAACTTAGTCAGGTTAAGGTGTTTTTGGAGATGGTGCATGACTGGATGATGTCTTATATTAATGATCATTGTCAGCTTTATTGTCTTCATCATCATTGTCTATGATATACATAGTGTTGGATTGCTTATTGTTATCTCTCTCAAGCTCACCTAGACTGACTAAGTCAGCTTGAGGCTTATCAGCTTCATGAATACTGTTCTAATCAAAAGAGACATGTATTGATTCTTTAGTAAGCTTTCTCCTAGTGTTATAAACTCTATAAGATTTGGAGATTGAGAAATATCTAGCAAAAATTTCTTGATCAGCTTTGGGTTCCAACTTATGGAGCTGATCTCTTTAGTTCAATGATCAGTGTTGAAGTGACGATAAAAAATAAACCTAATTACCTTATACTAGATAGGGTAAGTGAGTATCGAACCCATGAGAAGCAAGTGGTTAGTATTTAAATCTTATGTTCAATTGAAAATTAAAATTGTTATGATGGATTTTTTGTAATTTCTAGATTAACTACTAAGCATGAAAGAACAAGACACAAAACTTAATGATTGGTTGTAACAAATATGTGGAAACTGTAATCGCTAACTGTTTCGGGTCTAGTCAATTTATACTCACATGATTACTAAAACATGTAAATGAATAGGCTACATAGACATAACCTTTAACTCATTAATTGAATCGAACTTAGGTACGGATTATGCCCTACCACACTAATCATCTTATCCTTAACTATACTACACTAATGGTGGAATCGGAACAATTGGGGAACTCACAATAATACCATCTTAACACACAAAATCAACCAACAAGTGTTCACACGAGAATGAAAGATGAGGACTTAGCTGATCTTTTGTTTGAAGGTGACTGGTCAGCTTAAGTAGAGTCTGAAGTCAGCTCAGCTTAAGCAATCTGCTTTTTCTCCGGCCTTTTAGTTTCACTATCATAATCCTTGGCCTAATGACCTCTACCCCCACATTTATATCATTTTTTTCTGCTAACAACTTTTGGGATAAGGTCTTTTAATTTCTCCATATTAAGTTTTAACTCAGTTTTAGGATCATAGAATGTGGGTAGCTTTTCTATTTTCTAAGTCAATTTATTTACTTGGTTTTCATTGAATATGGATTATCCTTTGTTAATTTTAATCTTGTTATCCTTAATTTGTGGAGTCTGACTTATAGACACCTTCATGTTCTTAAAGTTTCTCTATGAACTAGACAGTGAATTTTGTCTTTTAAATAGATTAGGCTGTAATCTTTCAAAGACAGGTTTAGTTTAAACATGTTTTAGGTTCAACCTACGAAATACAGACTTACTATTCTTCCTAGAACAAGAACCCTCCATACCATGGTCAGTGTTGACTCTAGGAGGACCTTGTGTGGGTCTGACAAATATATTCAAGTATGTTCTTGACCATGTTTATTCTCCAAGGATGTTTTAGGTTTTTCTTCATCAAGTAAGTCATCCTGAGAGAATGTGCTTACTATCTCATCTTTAACTACATAAGCTGCAGTGAGATAGTCACCACCAAACACAACTTTTACTTGTTTATTTGCTGGAAAGTTGTTTGTAGTGCACATGATTACCTTTTCTTCTGAGGATCTAAATTTTCAAATAATGAAAGATTAACTACTCTAAAACATGTTATTTATTCCTAAGGTAATCAACAAACTGATACAAAAGTGTAGACCGGGGGGGGGGGGTGAATGCACAACTTAATAGTTATGAAGAAATCAAAACCAAAATGAATGCTTTTATTTATTGAACTAAGATTCAATGCACAACAGTAGTAAAATCTTAATTCAACTCACTGATTACAATTTAAATTTCTCTTAATCTAATAAACTAATTTCTAGAACTTGTTTTGCTATTTCAATTGATGAACATAAAACAATGATCTCCCTAAACAACTTTGAACTTATCATTCACGAACATACGTGTATGCATGACTCACAAAGCATGTTGTCAGGATTAATTCAACAATTCAAATACATGAACAATCCAAGAATAAACAAAGAAGTTTGCGGAATAACACTTTGAGTAACTAGAAATATTGTATTGAAAACTTGATTCAATGACTTACATAGAATAACAATCAAATGCCCCAATCTGTAGATTAACATTATTCAACAGACATACGATACTTCTCTATCGTAAGGATCAAGAATCAATCTTGAGGCTGAATTCTAATAACTCTAAAAATTGATCTATTCTATCTATGTATATATGAGTATTTATAATTGAAATGATTACAAATAGAATCAATTAATTACGCTAACAGAATCATTTAATTATAGATAGATAACAATATATTTTATCCATAACTGAAAGTCCTTTAAACGTGATTACAGATGAGTTATAACAATAATACTTGTAGAAAGATGAAGATCTTGAAGAAGACAAGTATGAACACTTGCAATTATGAATAAGGAGTTGTTGAGTTTCCCAGAAGTAAGAAACAAGCAACCACGACTTTGCAACATAGAGAGTATGGCTGAATAATACTCAAGTGTATTCAGTATTGCAATTACAAGAGTTACCTTGCAATCATAGATTGGAAGGTATATATATAGACAAGAGCCTCATGGGCTTAAAAGACCTCATGAGCCCATTGCTACTAAACTATGCTAGACATAAGAATTACATATAAAGTGGGCCAAGCCCAATACAAAATATCTAGTCTAGTAAGCATACAAAAGTACACAAGCCCTACAAATAAAGATCTAACAATAACTATCATCCTAAAATAAAGGGATTCATTCTTATCACATTCAGCAGCTTTAAGTCTGTTTCTTCACTACTAGTATTAATTTCTTCAAATAGTAGTAACTTTGTTGTAGCAGCATTAACTTTGTCATGAGAGTAATAATTTTGAATACTACCAGTATTAACTTTAATCAACTGTACTAACTACAAACAAATAGTATTAACATCAGTCACTAGTATTAATCTTCAAAAAAACCTTTCAACCCCAACAATCTCCCCCTAAACTTATGCTGTTAAGCAATAAGTTTCTTTGTACATTGAAATTGTTTGTTGAGGATGCTTCCAAAACCTTTCTTCTCTACATCCTTTTCTCCATTTCCTCTATCAAATGCCTTATCTTTGACTCAAGATATGCAACCATTAGAGAGTTTTGAACAACACTCAGCTTCATACTTATCATGGGCTTTAATCTCTCCAAACTGTAATTGTAATCTTTTTCCACCAAAAAGAATTCATATCTTCCATATGAAGTTAACAAAAGATGAACTCCACAGTCTTCATGTAGCAACCATAAACTAACACCATCAAATAGATTAAACAAAATTTGAACCCTCTCTAGATCAAACATCATAAACATGTGCTTCATAGCTCTTTGTATCAACATACACTCATCAACAACCATACTAATTGATCCTTCATACTTACTCAAACCAATCTTGTATATTTTCTACAGATCCTCCCTATTAATGTCTTGTAAAATTCTTAAAAACTTTTGATAGCATACTGCACCCTTATAAGCTCTGTTTAACCTATACTTGTATTCATCATCCTTGAAAACGACATCCCAGTCAATTAACATTGGAAGTTTGGTACTTAGAGGCATTACATTCATTGCTTTTACCTTAGAAATAATTATCATGTTCACAGTTGCAGAACTTATAAATTCTTTCTCTCCTTTCTTCAACTCTTCTTCCTCAATAGATTTTTTCTTCTCATCTTCTTCACCCATCATTCCTTTTCAAACTGATATTGAAATACCTGATCTTCTTCTTTTTGCAATCTTATTGTCAACTCTTCATCTGCATCAATTTTTCTTTTCTTTTTCTTTTGTTTCTTAGAAGGCTCATCAATTGCTTTACCTTTTCTTTTGTCTTTTGGATCCAAATCAATAATTTCTAGATCTACATTACTTGTTGACTCTCTTCTTTTACCAATCACCACACCTTTCCATCTTGGCCTAAACACAATATTACTTTTCTTCTCTGCTTGAACCTTCTTTTCTTTTTCAGTTTATCTTTTCTCCGTTTTATCTTCTTCTCCTTTACCATCAGACTCTCCTTATGTACTTGGTTTCTCAATTGGCTTTTCAGTTGGTTTTTCAGCTTCATCTTCCTTTTGCTTTGACTTCTCCCCATTTTTGGGAGCATCCTCTAAAGAACTTGAGGAGCTAGAGGAAGAGTAATCTTTCTTCTTTTTCTTATTCTTCATGAATTTGGACACTTGAGCCTTCAACAACTCAATTTCCTTTCTTTGTTGACCCAGAATAACATTTTGAGTTAAAAATTCTTTCAACATGGTTTTAATCATAGCCATCAATTCAGTGTAATCAACACTACCCTCATCACCATCAGATGTGTTTACCATCTTAGGTGAATCCTTGAGAGTAAAAGCCATCTCAGGCCTAGTCTGAACATGTGCTTCACCCTTAGTTTCTTGGCTTCGAAGTCCCTCATGTAAGTGAGTTTCCGAAGAAACACCCTTACTCGTGGTTTGTCTTTAATCGGGTCTTAATTATATTCATAGTGGCCTGAGGAGTACCTTTTACTTTCTCAGTAGTATGAGCCTTCACCAAATGATCACTCATCTCCTTGGCGATCATCTTTTTGAGCTTGGGAGATTTCTCTTTGGTTTCTGTTTGATATTCTCAACTGGAGAATTCTCCAATTGAGGGCTTTCAGCTTGTGGGGTAGAGGACTTGGGAGTGGAAGGAACTCTCATAGTCCGTTTTATTTTTAATGTTTTAAGTGAAGGGGCTGGTGTTTGAATAATAGGAGACAGAGGTGATTGTTGTGGTGATTTTAGTGTGGGTTGAGACTCAATGGGTATGCCAGATAATGTAGGCCGCCTGGCATGGTCTCTCACCAGTTGCAGTGGGCACTCTCACCATTGTGGAGAACGGAGGAGTGATAGTACTTGAAAAATATTTTCTAATCTTTCTCATATTTTCAAAAGATTTCTTTGTATGAGAAGGATTGGTGATATTCCACACCAAATCATTGAAAATCATTTGAGAAAAATTGAAAATCTGGTTTGTTGCCAAACAAACATATGTAGTGGCCAATGTTGAGCTAAATTCATTCCATGCATTTTTTTTCTTGGAAATGCATTGCTGTAAAGTGTGTGCAAGAAATTTCCATTGCGGAGATAGAAGTGCTTTTTGAAATGTCAAAGTAGAAAGTAAACCTTCATATCCCATTCGCTTGAAATGATCAATAATAAAATCTCTGGAAAGAGATTCAATACCTGAAGCATCATTTAGTCTGAGATGCGTGCGAATCGTATTTTCAGTAATAACCACCTGCTTACCTGCAACTTTTACCTTAATGCACTTGGAACCCTTGAAATCCGCAGACGATGTAGTGACCCAGAAATCATTCATATGATCAGTGTAGATAGTTGGGTTTATAGTCAGTGCATAGAAGATATGAGACTTGCACAAGAAGTCAATAATCTCATGGAATTTAGTTGATTCCTTTACCTTTTCCATCATAGCTAACATACTGTGTTGATTGCAATATGTCAGACCAACGTTTGATTTGGACGAAAACGAAGAGCTTCATGCCATTTTAATAGAGTTGATGTTAAAAGAGAGAGAGGGAGATGAAACAAGAACTTGAACGATAGGGTTTTTAAGAACTCAAGTAGATGTGTATGATCAACAAGAAATCAAGATGATTAGAGACAGATTGTTTGTGTAATTCTAAAATCGTTTTCTAATCTGGATTTTATGCTCTGAAACTTCTTCTAATGGCTTCTGTAGTTACTGTAATCACAACGGCTACAAATGTCTTTCAATACTAACGGTTACAAGCAGTACTAAAAATTAAGAGTAGTACTAACTAAGTTGAGTAGAATTAATAAAACTAGCAGTATTAACAAATCTAGCATCATTAAGTTGCAAGATAGTATAAATAAAGCTACCAGTATTAAGAATGTTAACTAAGATATTTCTACTAGTAGTATTATGAATATGAACAATAGTATTTACCTGTGATTCTTTGTTAATAATCAAAACAACCTTACCATCAAGCCAGAATCATTTTGAAGACACAGGGTGCCCTCTGTTATGTGCCTAGAGTAGTCTCTGACCTTACCTGCTCTACACATGAAATCAAACAGTTAATCTCTTTTGGGAAACAAAGCCAAAGTGGTCTTGGGTTGTCCTTGAGCATCAAAATAGATTATTTCTTTTAACATCTGTGTTTTTATGAGATCAACAATATTCAAGAGATCATGACTTGAGTAGAAGTAATTTTAGTACTAACAGCAATGGTGGTACTAACAAGGCAATCGGTGCTTTCATCTTTGGTTCCTTATGAGCAGCAGATGAACTAGCTTGAGATTTTGAACTAGTTTCATTTACTCTTGCCCACACTATTTGTCAGCTTTGAATGCTGTTTGAAAAACTTTTGACTTTGTTTTGAACACTTGTTGATTAGCCCCGGAAGTATTAACAAACCTTGATGCTGCTGGTTTGTTATATTGAATGTTTTGCTTATTTCTTGAAAACACCTTTGATTACTCATATCTGAAATGATTTCTTCTGTTGATAGGATTAAAGAAACATGTTTTGCAATGTTACGTGTTTTTCTATTAATAAAACATGGTTTTGGTTTGAGAGATTTGAAATTTATACCATAGTTTTGTGTCATCTGTTGAGTCAAATTCCTCTGATTCCTCTGACTGTAGATTTGTTAGTATTGTAACAAGTATAATGAGAACGTTTAACATTTGAGTCAACAACTTTCTCCTTACCTTTGACTTTCTCAGATTTAACGTAAGGAGTTCCTCCAAATTTATTAGTCACTATATAATGTTTTTGGTTGTACTTAACGCCAAATTCGTGTTTGTTGTACTTAATGGACTGACCCACATCCTAAGGTGCTTTTATGTCTACTATTGTTTGTTGTACTTAATGCCAAATTTGTGTTTTTGAAATATGACGACTTAGTTTTGACATATTAATGTTTTTGGTTGTTTTCACTAGTTATATTTTATAGCTAACTTGGTATATTACATGTTTTGTATCCGCAGGTAGACTAGTAGCCTTGGGCATTGCTATAGCTTGGTTTAAATATCTGGTAATCTTGGATTTTGGATTTCCTATTTGTCTGTTAATGGTCGTGAGATTGACTATGGTAACACCAAAGGCTTTCGGGTCATATATGATGATGGAATTTATTGTTAATCTTTGTACTGTATTTTGTAGAGATACTGTAAACGAATTTTAATGCTTCCATGGTTTTGTATAAACCATGTTTTAAAATGAGCTTTGAAAAGTTTAAATTTGAACCGAAAATCAAGGTGTTGGAAGTTGGTATCAGAGTCTGGGTTTGAGTGAATTAGGCACTCGAGTTAGTGTTTGGTCTCAAATGGGCCGACCATTAAAGGAAATCCAAATGTGTAGGGAGGGTATCTTGGGTTAGGATTAGATTTTCCAGAGTGTAAGATAGCCCGCGTGTGATACTAGCCCTATGTTACCTAGGTTTGATTACTAGAGTTTGATTAAGCCTTGTGTGATTGACTAGTCTTTAGTAGTGGTTTAGAACCGGATTGAACTGCTGAGTACTGCGTGCAATGATTTTTATTAAAGTCATACCTTCGGTAGTGAAAGGAAGTGCTTGGAATCATTTATTGAGGTGACTACTATTGGTTAAGTCCATGGTGGACTCCTTCTTTAGTGCTATGTTATTTAAGAAAGATTTCCTTGATAGTGTATTGGAGGTCTTAGACTCTAAAGATGAGAAGAACAATTGAAGATAGGTTTCATGAATAGAATCATGGGACCGTGAACTTCAATGACAAGTGTTTGAAGAGTAACAAGATATGGAGATACTTTAAAAACCTTGACTAGCATCCCTTAGATCAAAGGAAATGTATTTTATAGAATGAGAATAGATCACAAATGTGATGTTCATCTTTAGCTCAAGGAGGGAGGCACCCAAGGTGAAAATACATAGAGAAACGTAACTCAGTTCTAAAACGAAGCCTTTAAGTGATGGTGGTTGCGGGTTTGGATCACTAAAAATTATTGATGAGCTTTTCTCTTGTGTAATTCCTATGTGTTTCTGATTTAAGTGTTAGTCGGTTTTTAGGTTGTGGATTTTTTTAATCCGTTGATTGAGCCTGTTATTGAGATTATTAGCCCCTTGTCCGTTAATGGTAGCCTTACCTTGATAAGTTATATTGTTAATACAGTAGTGTATTATGTTTCCTTGAAACGGATGAGAACCTTCTTTCCAAATTGGAACTTTCTTTAACAGAAGAATCGATATTGTGTCACTGCTGAATAGTGTGGTTGGTCCAACCAAGTAGAGTTTCTTGTTGGATATATTTATGAAATCCTAATGCCTAAGAGTTTCCTGTTGAAACTTGTATTGAAAGGCATAAGTCTGATTTGAAAACCTTTTAGTCATATAACTTCTCAAGCATTCAGTATAAAGTAATAATCGGTTCTTAGCACTCGTCTAGGTGCTTAAAAGAGATAAGAGGTAAAAAATCAGTTGGTGGATTCAAGTTGTATTTTGTGATTAAGATCTTGTAGTGAAATATTTAAGTGGATATATACTTTGTGTAATCCTTATGATTAAAGTCCTTTGTATAATCTTTGAGATGAAAACTCTCATGTGTTTGGGTTCTTTCTGTAGCTAGTGAAATGGTGATATAAATGTTTGATGTGTTCATCTAAGAATTTCGGGAATCAAATCTTTTTTCTTTAAAAACTCAGTAGATTGTTAAGAAGAAAGATGATTTGCCCATTGTAGATATTAGTTGTTGAAAGATAAATAGTCTTACCATTAGAGTATTTAATTTCGTGAGGGTAAGCAAACCTTCTAGTCAACCTTTTAGTATGAAATTTGATTCAAAATTGATTGTGGAATTGAGTATTAGTAAGACCAAGATAGTGGAATGGTTGCATCAAAAGTTGTTTGAGAACTCGTTTAGAATTGAGTAGTTGGGGATGTTATAGAGTTTAATAGATTTGTTGATAATATTTTAAAAACTTGATGAATTGAGTGAGTAGCCCATTTTTGACTAAAATAAAGAATGTTTCTTGATAGTTACATGAGGTTATGGTCCACTCATTGGTCAAAATGATTTATGAAAATAGATTACATTAAGGTTATGAAGAAACTAAGTGATATTGAGGTGGGAGTTCTTTAAAGTTTTCCTTCGAGATCAAAACCTTACAAATCCCATGGTATTTATCGTCAAAATCAAATGTGATTTTTGAGTATAACTAGATTTGTTGGTGTTTGCCTCTTAATAACTTGTGGTTTGTTACCCATGAGAGTGTTTTTTTACTTTGCTTAGGAGGTTGATACGTCAAATGCTCTTTGTCTTCTTAAAAGTTTAGAGAAATTTACTACTATCAACATATACACAACATATCATACATTACCACCTCATCATAATATCATCATTGTATTCTTCTCTAGTGTGAGGTATCATGCTTCATTCTCATCAAAGATTTACTCATCAGATTATAATAGTTTACCCAAATTTAGAACACATTAAACAATTTCAACCCATACGATTCATTTTCACTTCATTAATATACGCATTTCAACTTCATCAAAAAGTCTGCACACTTTCATTCAAGCTCCAACTGAGAATCCCTTCTTTGTCAAAAACCACGGTTTATGTAACACCGTAAAATCCTAAGCCATTTTTTTAAAACACTCCACGGAAGCATAATCCAAAACATTAACATAATTACAAATATTTACAATCATCCATAAAGTACAAACATCAAATCATCTATTGTGTTACAAAACAAAATATGGCTCGTCCCAATTTAAAACATACATCAGAGTGCTGGTCAATCTTTCCTTTAACAAAAACCCAGCGAAACAGCTGCAAATACTGAACCTGCAAAAACAATTCAACGGTGGGGAATTAACACTAAGCTAAGTGAGAGGAAGCTAAACCACAACAGCAAACGACATCAATCAATACAAAATCATGTAATCACATAATCCAGAAGACCGGAGGTTCAGCGCAGAACCTACAACCAATGCGGGCCAATGCAAAGGTTTACCGATAGCCCACCGCTAATTGGCACAGTTAGATCCCCTCCAATACAACGCATGCGCGAGAGGGTCTACAACTTCTCAACCAATGGCGATCAGGCCGAGCCCAATTCTACGTATAGCTGACTTCTCAAACGCTACTCAATATCATCCAAAAGGCGCGTCTCGTCCAAATAATACCACAAGCAGTTACACAATCATCAATCATCAGACTAAACAGTCTATCAATCACAATCGCATGCATCACATCAATCATATCAATCATAACCTTTACCATC
>JAUEJL010078772.1:0-15532 GCA_032274825.1 Drosophyllum lusitanicum
TATGATTATCAGCCGGGTTTCCGTATCCTCCGTGACTCAAAATATGATCTGGAGATTGAGCTATGTAAAACCTAATTAAAATCAATATATTGTCAAGTAGTAAATAATATGTATATACATTTTGTATATTTTTTTAATTGGTATAATGAACCAATAGGGGTCTGCTCCACCAAACTCTTTGTAATCTCTTAAAAAATTTCACCCTTTTGATTTTTGCTTCTTCCTTCAACACACATCCCCATTCCTTCTTTGCTTGAAAGTCCTAGTAAATTTCATGACCCATCCATGGAGTTAATCTCATCTCATCTAGTTACTAACTACTGCACTCATTTTCATCGCTCCAAAAATCAACAAGGAGTGCTGCTTTCAAGATCGATCAACTCTTCCGTAGTACAATTCTCACCGCAGAGCTCTAAACTCGTAAACGTTTCAGGTTAGAATCCTCCTCAATCACTTTCTACATTTCATCAATTTCAGCGATTCTTTCTCTTCTATCGTATTTTCACTCTTAATTTTATAGAATCCATGATCTGGTCATTTCTAGATCTGCATCTCTAGTAAATCTTCACTCTGATCATCTTGGAACCCAGGCCAGTATCTTTTTTCCATTAGTCACCTTCTAAAGACTTAGGGATGAGTATACAAGGTAGTATGAAAGTATGTAGTTCCACAACACACACACACACACAAAAACCCTGGAAAGCCTTTATACTTCCAATCTGAAACTTAACTCATTATAGCAAAACTCTTCCGCTCAGCAGCACCATGATGATGTTCAATTTCCTTCATGAGCCTAGAGCAGAACTAGTTGTCTCAGCATTATCCACTTAGTCCGGTACACTCCCTCACCATGTTATGAGACAACAGGAAGAACAACCCATTCACCATACCAATCCACATAGCAAGTATAATAATAAAGCAGAACTGCCTTGAAGTCCCAAAGTGTAATGGTTATAATGCCTTAAGAATTCAAAGTGCTTGTGTGTGCCCATCCAAAGTCCTTACTAGAATAGGCTATAACCATTACCCACCACTCCCCCTTATTGCTCCAACCCAATCCAACCCCACCAGAACATGATAAAGAAAAGGTGATAATTAAAACCATTCAATCACTAAAAGATGGCCCAAGACGCATAAGTGGCAACAAAAGAAAGATCAATTCGCACAAGAAACTCGATCAAAGGTTATCCACCTTATACACCCAGCAGAATAACAACGGTGGAAACTCCTGCCCTTGAAAAGCCCCTTATCCCAAGCTACAATTAACATGTGAAGGAAACAAAGTGCAAGTGTGTAGTGCCACCCCAATTCATCAAAAGATTTGATCCAATCACACCCAAACCACCCACCCCTAATATATTACATTGCGTATTACGAACAGAATTTAGCCCAACACAAACTATATTAAACCAGAACTCATACTATGAACTCTCCACTCTATCATAAGAACACCGTTATCATTCAATTTATTCCCACATAACCCATGAATTCATTCTTGAGATACGTTTTTTTTAGCTAGTTCATCCGCTTCACAATTTGCACACCGATCTACATGACATGAATCCTTTCAAAATTCACCATTAGCAACCAATTCTTCTCACCACATCTTCGGCACACGAAAGAACTTGTCTAACATCATGAATGATTTCCACTGACTCAAGAGAATCCGTGTTAACAATTACATCTTTCGGTTTGATCTTTTTATTGTTCCTTAACACCAATAGGGCAAAATAAATCGCTTCTAACTCAGTTTCAATGGTCCATCTGCCATAAACTTGTTTAGCGAAAACTCCCATTAGTTTACCTCGTGAATTATTAATTACTCTGCTAATTCCTCCTCTCCCATTACCCCGTGACATAGCTCCATCTACGATTACTATCACTGCTTTCTTCTCACAATAACCTCCTTCAATACTTCCTTTAGGATCAGCATCTTGTCTTCCTCTCTTAGTCAGAATCTTTATTGGATTGACATAGAAATCCAACGACGTATCAGCTATACTAGGCCATTTTGCATGTATCCATCACCCAAGTCTGTTGGAATCAGAGAGAGAGTTGCAAAGCAAGAGAAAATTTCATCATTACTCAAAAGTATCGATACATGAAGCAAATGAAAGAAGCTACCTGACCTAAACAGAAATTAACAAACTCCAACTAAAAACTAACTAATTATATTGACGTGGCATTATTTCTACATCCCCCCTCAAGTTGGAGGTTGAGAAACACCCAACTTGGATAAAAGATGTTGATGTTGCTTGCCCAAAAGAGACTTTGTAAAGATGTCTGCCAGCTGTTCATGAGTGCCAACGTGAGATAAAGTAATCAGTCCATCCTTAAGTTTTTCACGGACAAAATGGCAATCGAGATCAATATGCTTTCTACGTTCATGGAAAACCGGATTTTTTGCAATGTGTATAGCTGCTAAACTATCACACTTAAGAGGAATAGGTGTGATCTTTGGAACAGTAAATTCATGAAGAAGTCTGGTAAGCCATGCTAATTCAGCAGTAACGCGTCTCATGGATCGATATTCTGCTTCAGCAGATGAAAGTGAAATTGTAGCTTGTTTCTTAGACTTCCATGAAATTGGAGTATTTCCCAACATGATAAAAAATCCACTAACTGATTTTCTTGTGCAAGGGCATGAAGCCCAATCAGAATCACAATAAGCTTGAAGATTAAAAGAAGGATCCTTTGACATAAAAAGACCTTGATCAGGGTTGCCTTTGAGATAACGAAGTATGTGGAAAGCAGCGGTTAAATGTGTGGATCGTGGGTTTTGCATGAATTGACTAAGATGTTGAATAGAAAAGGCAATATCAGGTCTTGTATTTGTAAGAAAATTCAATTTACCAATCAGACGTCGGTAAACAGAAGGATCAGATAGAAGTTCACCATCATTATTATGAAGCTTTGCTGATGGTTCAAGAGGTGAAGCAACTGGAGATAAATTCGAACAATCAAATTCTTTTAAAAGTTCTGATGCAAACTTGCGCTGGGTTAGTATCACACCTTGAGTACCATATAATATCTCAATACCCAAAAAATAACTAAGTTTGCCAAGATCTTTAATTTTGAACCGAGAATCAAGGAAGCTTTTAAGATCTGCTACTTCAGTCTCATTATTGCCAGTAACAAGAATATCATCGACATAAACAGCAAGGAGTATAACCGATGAAGAATCATGTTTAACGAAAAGAGAATAATCATTCATGCTATGTTTGTAACCTCGAGTTCGTAAAGCATCAGATATTTTCGCATACCATTGTCTTGAAGCCTGTTTGAGACCGTATAAGGATTTCTTTAGTTTACATACGATAGTAGAAGATGGTATGGATAAACCAGGTGGTGGCTTCATATATACGTCTTCGTGTAAATCACCATGTAAAAAGGCGTTATTGACATCGAGTTGATGCATGTTCCATCCTTTTTTAACAGCAGTTGCAATTAAGCTTCGAATAGTTGTAAGTTTTACAACCGGTGAGTAAGTTTCTGTGTAATCTATCCCAGCCTTTTGTGAGCAACCTTTAATGACCCATCTAGCCTTGCACCGTTCAACTGTTCCATCAGCATTATATTTTACTTTATAAACCCATTTTCCACTAATAGCCTTTTTACCTTTAGGTAAATCAGTAAATTCCCATGTTTGTGTATCTGCAAGAGCTTTGAGTTCTTTTTCCATAGCATCTGCCCAAATAGGATTAGCAGCAGCTTCTTTGTAACAAGATGGCTCTATTACCTCAGATAATGTATGCACTAGTTGTTGACTTTGAGATGATAAAGCTGAAAAACAAACAGAAGCAGAGAAATTACAAGAAGTAATGGTATTATAACAGGTATTAGAATGCTTAGATGTGGAAGTGGAATTACAAACATAATCGTTGAGGTATGCCGGAGGAATATGTGATCGATAAGATCGACGAAGATTAGTAGAGCTAGATGGCATTGAATTGCTAGAAGAAGTATTATTTTCTGGAGTGCTTGGATCTGTGTATGGAAAAACAGGGGGTGTTGGAAAAATCAAAGAGTGAGTATGAGTCGAATGTAATTTGTAAGGATAAATTGTTTCATGGAAAATAATATCTCTGGATGTTTGAATTTTATGAGTATCAAGGTTATAAACTTTGTATGCTTTTTGACCAAAAGGATATCCGATAAAAATGCATGGATTAGCTCTAGGCTTAAACTTGTCTTTTTGTCTATTGATAGAAGAAATGTAACACAAACAACCAAAAGAACGAAGATGATTATAAATGGGAGGATGACCAAATAGAAGCTCAAATGGAGAATGACCATTTAGAATTTTGGTTGGAAAACGATTTATAAGGTAAGTAGCTGTCAAGACACATTCTCCCCAAAATTTAATAGGAAGATTAGACTGGAAAAGGAGAGCTCTGGAAGTTTCAAGAAGATGTTTGTGTTTGCGTTCAACAATACCGTTTTGTTGAGGTGTACCAACACAACTAGTTTGATGTAAAATACCCTTTTCAGAAAAAAATTTAAGGGCAGCAGAATGACTTCCTAATTCAAAAGCATTATCGGATCGAATAGTTTTGACGGAAGTTTTAAATTGGATTTCAACCATTTTTATAAAAGAAGTAATCATGGACCAAGCATTGCTTTTACTTTGCAATAAGTGAGTCCAAGTTGATCTACTATAATCATCAACAATGGTCAAGAAATAAGAATGACCATCATAAGTAGGGGTATTATAAGGACCCCATAAGTCAACATGAATGAGTTCAAATATATGAGAAGTTTTAATTGAACTAGTAGGGAACGGAAGTTTATGTTGTCTTGCTCTATGGCAAATTTCACAATGAAAATCGAAAACATCACATACAGGATCTGAAATTGATAATGTTTTCAGTTTGTACAAAGGAAGATGGCCAAGTCTAGTATATATGCCACAAAAGACTTTTATTGTTAATGGATGCTTTATTACATGCTATGGGAAAAAGAGAATAAGTGTGTAAATTGTTCGTTTGTAAAGCAGCAGCAGGGTGAAATGGAGTAGGATGCAGAAGGTATAGATTCTTGGCAGCTTTACCAATGACCAGAGGCCTCTTCAAAGAAGGGGCCTGCAAAATACATTGAAAAGTAGAAAATAAAACAGAAGCATGAAATTGATGAGTTAGTTTGGCAACAGATAACAAATTACATTTAAAATCTGGAACATGAAGAACATTATGTAGAGTAAAATTTTGAAATAACGTGACAGAACCAATGATAGAAACAGATATAGTGGAACCATCGGGCAATGAAATGAGATAAGGAGTTTTTAAAGTATGTGTTTGAAAAAGGAGACTTAAATCATGACACATGTGATCTGAAGCACCTGAATCAATAATCCAGGTAGAAGCATCAACAGTACACACATTACATGAGGAATAAATCCCGGTTTCGAAAGAAGAGTGAGAAATTGTACCAGCGCAATTAGCAGATGCAGCGTAATTAGTAGGTGCAGAATTATTAAGAAGTGCAAACAATTGACTGCATTGTTCAGGAGTGAGTCCAGGAATAGATGAAGACGCGCTTGAAATTTCAGAAACATCTTGATCAGGAGCTACAGTGGCATTAGCAGCAACTTTCTTGTTTTTGTTCTGCAATTTGTAACATTGACCGATGGTATGACCATTCTTACGACAATAATTGCAGTAAGGTTTCTTTTCATCATTCTTTATAAAAGAAGTGTTGCCTCGTTTTTGTTGGATGTGTCTTGTAGCATTAAAAGAAGCTGAATCAGAAACAAATGATGTAGTAGATTGAATCTCTCTCTGTTTCTCTTCTTGTAAAAGAATAGAGTATGCTTGAACCCATTAAAAGAAGATTCCCTCGGATTGAAGTATAGGAAGTATTTAAACCCATTAAAAATTGTATGAGTTTCAAATCTTGATGGAATTTTTCCCAACCAGAAGCAGCAGCACAAGTACACGAAGGCAACAACTATAAACTATTCATTTCATCCCATAATTTCTTGGCATTTGTGAAATAAGTAGTAATACTGAGATCACCTTGATCGAGAGAGCATATTTCTTTCTGAACTTTAAAGAGTTGTGCTCCATTAGATTGACCATATCTTTCAAGTAATTCATTCCATATGGCAAAAGCAGATTCACAACAAAGAACACTTTCTGCAATATCTTTGACTAAAGCATTAAGTAACCAGGAAGTTACCATGTCATTGCAGCGAGTCCATTGAGGAAGAAGCTCAGAAGTATCATCTGGACGAATCAAGGTACCATTAATGAAGCCAAGTTTGTTTTTAGCCGAAAGAGCAATTGTGATGGATTTCCTCCAAGAATTAAAGCCAGATCCATCAAAAGGTGTTGAAACAAGACTCATTCCAGGACTATCAGAAGGATGAAGATAGAGAGGATCAGATGGCGTGAAAAATGGTGGAGCCATTCTTTGAGGAATTTCGTCAAACACCTTGTGTGCAGTCTAAAAAAATGCTTTGAAAAACAAGAATTTGATTATCAGAGAATCAAGAATAGATCAAAAGTATATCAGAGATGTAAAATGAAGTAGAGATTGATGAAAAAAATGCAAGAGCTCTGATACCATGTTGGAATCAGAGAGAGATTTGCAAAGCAGGAGAAGATTTCATCATTACTCAAAGTATCGATTCATGAAGCAAATGAAAGACTTTATAATAAGATCAGAAGCTAACTGACCTAAACAGAAAATAATAAACTCTAACTAAACACTAACTAATTATATTGACGTGGCATTATTTCTACAAACATCTCAAAGGATTGGATAAACACTTCTTTTAACATTTTAATTGACAACGTCGACTGCAAGATCAGAGTTGTGGAAGACATCTACAAATCCATTCAACTCATTCCATCTCTAACAAAATC
This sequence comes from Drosophyllum lusitanicum, assembly GCA_032274825.1. NCBI lineage: Eukaryota > Viridiplantae > Streptophyta > Magnoliopsida > Caryophyllales > Drosophyllaceae > Drosophyllum > Drosophyllum lusitanicum. The sequence continues at coordinate 6,867 of JAUEJL010078772.1, forward strand.
GGAAAACTAGGAGTTCAATCAATCTGAATCGGATGAATCTCAAGATTCTAAAGATTATTTTAACATATAGTAGGACGAGGAAGAACTGGAAGAGGAAAATCAGCAGGTTGACGATACTCCGGGAAGTTGATGGGGGCATGAGAAAGAAAAATTAGAAGATAAAAGGTCAGGTGACTCGTTGGACAAAGGATCAAGGATTGGAAATGATGCCCAGCTGGCAGTGGAGGGTCTCGAGGAGCAGACTGGGTCTTTTCCTAAGTTTGGTAATGGAACTAAAGTAATAGGCCCAAGAAATGTTGAGAATGGACCTAGTATGAAGTGGAGGCCCAATTGGACACAACAAATCAAGAAGTTGGGACGGGTGAAGCAGGCCCAAATGCGAAATATACAGGTGAAATAATTGGATCAGGGGACGAAGGCTCTAACTCTCGTTCGTTCGTCTCTTATAAGATCCTCCTACTCGAAAGCTAGCTCAACTTCAAGGGATTTTCGCAAAGCTGATAGTCAAAGGAAAACAATCATTTCAGACTCTCGAAGCATATCAGAAGAACTAAGAGATATGATGGAAGTAGGGGGAATCCTTGGATTTCAGATGGAGGGATATGAAAGATAGATGAGAAAGATTGTAATAGATGAGATTTCACTAATCAAATGAAGATCATGTCAATTAACCTGAGGGGAGCTGCTGATGATGTGAAGCAGCGATGGATTAAAAGACTTTGTGGTGCTCATAAGATAAACGTCCTTGGGATTCAAAAATCTATGCTTCAATCGACCTTTGTTAGCTTAATCAACGCATTCTGGTACAATTCTAATTTTAATTTTGAAGTATCTAATGCAATTGGGAAATCGGGGGTTCCAATTTTGATTTGGGATCCTGATTGTTTCATTAAATCTGGAGTAATTAGAGAAAAAGGTAATTTGGCAATTTGGGGTAATTGGTGTCGGTTTTTCCAGTCTTTTGGTTTTATGAATGTTCATGACCCACAATCCCCCTAAAAAAAGGAACTTTGGAATTATATTCCAAATATCATGGTAACCTTGCCTGATGTTGCATGGGTAATTTTTGGTGATTTTAACGAAACCAGATCAATTGAGGAAAGAAAAGGGTCTAGATTTTCCGTTCGGGTGCTAAAATTTTCAATGAATTCATTCATAAGGATGGTCTAGAGGAAATAAAAAAGTGGTGGTCGAAAATTTTCAAGGATTAGTGATGATGGAAGCAAGCTAAGCTTGCTTGATAGACTCTTGGTTAATAACAATTATCTGCAAGTTTGGCCCTTCTCCTTAGACGACGATCATGGCTCTAGGATATTCGGACCACTGCCCCATAGTATTCTCTTCTTTAATGGCTTATTCGGGACCTTCGTATTTTAAATTTTATAATTCCTGGCTGACGGATGTAAGGTTTAAAAACATAGTTGTTAATATATTGGTTTCCTTTATCAAGAAACCTAATTCTTCGTCCCAAAAACGTTTTCTTCACGAAGCTAAGATACCTCAAAGGTAAGATCAAGTCTTGGAGCAAAAGTGAGTCAAACGTAAAAAAGATTTAGCTGGATGACCTTAAAGATAAGAAAGAGTCCTTGGATGTTAAAGTGGAAACTCTAAATCTTGATGATGGTGAAAAGAAGATGAGGCAAGATATTGATCTCCAAACTCTCGAATCTGAAAGAGCAATGCTCTTAGACTTAAAATAGCGGGTAAAGGAAGGTGACGAAAATACGAGGTTGTTTCATGGTATAATAAATCAAAAGAGGAGGCGAAGCGATATACAAGGTATCACAATTAATGGCAAATGGGTGGAGGATCCGCAAAGAATTAAAGCAGAGGCTGTCGAGTTTTTTTCAAAAAAATTCTCGTCTCAATCTGAGGTCAGACCCTCTTTCAAAAGTAGAAAATTTAAAAAAATTCCACTGAACATAGTCGTTATTTGGATGCTGAATTTACTATGGAGAAAATTAAAAATGCTATATGGGATTGTGGAAGCGAAAAAGCCCCGGGGCCTGATGGCTTCACGATGGAGTTCTATAAATCCTTTTGGTCTTACATCAAGTATGATCTATACGAGGCAATAAAACAGTTTGAAGAGTATGGGAAAATTAAAGTTGGCTGTAATGTCTCGTTTATTTCATTGATTCCTAAATGTAATTCTCCTCTGATTTTCTCTGATTATAGACCTATCTCACTTATTGGATCCTTCTATAAAGTCATAGCCAAAATATTGGCTAATCAGTTAAAAGCTGTCATGGGAGACATTGTGGGGAAAGAACAAACTGCGTTTATTCTCAATCGCAAGAATAATGAGGTGCTTTCAACTTGTTTCAGGTCTGAAGGTTAATTTTCAAAAAAGCAGCATCTATGGGATTGGAGTACAAGAAGTTGAAGTTAGAGATCTGACAAAATTGATCAACTGTAAATTTGGTGATCTAGCTTTTTCTTATTTGGGTCTTCCCATTGGAGCCAACATGAATAAACTGGAGTCTTGGTCTCCCATCATTGATAGATTCCAAAATAAATTATCCATGTGGAAATCTGATTCATTATCAGCAGGAGGCAGACTTACCTTTTGCAAATCGGTGCTTGGAAGCCTCGGTCTTTATTTTTTCTCCTTATTCCGTGCGCCAACAAAAGTCATTAATGTTTTAGAGAAAATAAGAAGAATTTTTTGGGGATCTTCAGATAGCAGAAGCAAAATAAATTGGGTAGCTTGGTCAAAAGTGCTAGCTAATACGGATCAGGGAGGACTTGGTATTGGATCGTTAAAAGCACAAAATCTCTCTCTTTTAAGTAAATGGTGGTGGAGATTTCGAACAGAGAAAGATGCCCTGTGGTGTAATGTCATTAAAGCTCTTCACGGCTTGAGTGGTGGCTTATCGGGTAACTCACAACATGGACAACAGCCAAGTATTTGGAGAAACATTATTAAGATTCAAAATGACTTTGAAAAGGCTAATATTCCTATAGTTAGTCTTTTCAGCAACAAATTAGCACCTCAAGTGATTTACTGTTTTGGTTAGACTCTTGGTCGGGACCAGATTCGTTGAAGAAAAGATTTCCTCTACTTTATGACCTTGAAGCTAAAAAAAGATGTATGTTAAAGGACTGGTTGGTGTTTGCAATTGACGGTTCCTTTCTCGATTTTGTTCCATCTTGGAAACGTGAGCCGAGATTGGTACAAGAATTGGCTGAGCTTAGTAGTCTTATTTCAATCTGCTCGGTATTGAACTCGTGTGGGCCTGAAGATAAGTGGTCTTGGGCTTGATCAAATGATGGTTTGTTTTCTGTTGCTTCAGTTAGGAAAGGTTTGGATACCTTTACAATGGTCAATGGGGACTGATTGCAGGAAAAAGATTCCTTGGTGTAAATGGGTTCCCTCAAAGGTTAACGCCCTAATGTGGAGTCTTTCTTGATCGAATACCCACTCGATTAAATCTCGTTAAAAGGGGTGTAGTTTTGATTTCAGACTGTTGTCCATTGTGTGATGATGAACTTGAATCTACAGATCAAATTTTTTGGGGTTGTACATTTTCCAAGCAGGTGCTTTGCGAGTTGATCAATTGGGTAAAGGTACAATATTCCACTTCAAATTCTTCCATGAAATGCTGGACTGGGCTATTTCTTTGGGGCCAAATAGTAACAGATTCCAAACTCTCTTGGGAATTATTTATACCTTTGTTTGGGCCATTGGAAATTGGAGAAATAAAAAGATTTTCAACATAGGGAATATAGAAGAAATGTAGCAGGCGTTGTAAGTTATATCCAAGCATACGCGTTCTTTTGGATTAAGCATCGGAGTGGCAAAAGTCGGAGCCTTCAATGGTCCAACTGGTGTTGCGATCCCCTTAATTGTTTCATGCTTTTTTGTGTTTGTTGTGCATTTGCAATGTAATGTTTTACACTGTTCTTGTTTTGCCGCTTCTAGCCCCTTGCTAGATGCGTTTTGTATTTCAAGTCTGAGCTTCTAGAAGGGGGTGATGGCCGAGCCGAAGCTCCTTTCCTAGTCGTCCCTTTTTGTTTGCTACTAAAAAAGTACATTTTATATTATCTAAAACAAACACCATCTATGTGATTACTACTTACGTGAGAGACTAGTGATTGTTTATTAATTGATCATCTTAGTAACCATGTTTGAAATATGTCATCAAGGTCTGGAAAATATCACATTATGAAGGAAAGGGACTAGTGGCTTTGATAAAACAGTTTTCAAATTTGATTACTATTGTGACCCCTTAATTTTTCTTCATCTTGGCCCAAGAACCCTGGCTCACCTTACATTCATTCATACTGTACGTACGTGCTGATATACAAACAAGAATGAGAGACGACAATCTACAGAATAATACAAACTGATGGATTTGTATATATATACACAACCCGTGCGTTTCATTTGCCATTTAACTTACACCATGGCTAACATTATTCTTTTATATTTAGTTACCAAAGACACTCGTACTCTCCATATACACACTTCAGAATTCCTAACACTTGACATCTTATTATTTACCTGCCACTCTTTACACTCAATGAACACGAATATTGATCCCAACTTCTGTCATCTGTTCAGAGCTCACCAACTCTTTTGACGAGATTTTAGCGCCAGCGTCATTGCATCTAAGCCACAAGCAAGAAAGTCTTGCAATGGCAGCCTGACTAGCAAACTGTGCCCTACAAACCAAGCTAAGTTCTGCTAGAATGTTGTTACGTGCCAAACCAGATTCAAAACACTCTTTATAGCCCTCAAGGTCTGATTCTGCCACCAACACAACGGCTGCATCATCAAATGGTTCAAACTTCGGCTCTTTTTTCACTCTCGTAAGATAGTAGTCTTCAACAGCCCGCCACTGGGAAGAGGCTAAACGCACCCTTGGTCGAATGGACTTCACATACTCATAGGCTGCATCAGGTGTCATCTCCTTGTGCTTCACCTATTTTTATAACCAGAATTAGATGCGTCATGATGGATGGAGAATCATGATATGAAACGTTTTATGCATTAAAAAATAAAAATAATAAAATGAAAGCGACTAATGATCCGTTTAACCCATTTGACCTGTTCTCTTTTAAGCTCGTTGTTCTTTAACATAACCGAAATCAACATCCTTCAACCAGAACAATTATTGCTCAAAGGAGCGAAATCGGATTGTTGGCATCAGAATTTAAGGTTGAGATGCATACCAAGTAACAGAGAACGATAGTTGTACTGCGGCCCCGCCCAGCCTTACAATGAACATATGTTGCTTTACCGGTGGATGCATTTTCTTCATGAATCAAAATCAACAAAAGAAAAGAAAACGTCATAAAAGGTTCAAACAATGAGGGGGTGAGGGGTTGGGGGGTCAACCCATTACCTAAATATGGATCAATTTGGGTTATATATATTTCACAGCTAGGGGTCAAATTAGAAAACAGCTACAAAAAAAAGATCCGTCAACAGGTTAAAGAATACAAATGACAAACAAGTGTTTACAATCTTCTAATTTGCTTTATGCAAAAGAATATAAACTTAGCATGTCTAAAACATTCATTTTAAGAAATTCAAAGAAAACAGAAAACATGGATGTTGGCTGGTCAACCTAACCATTTCAACATGTCTAAAGATTTACTCTGTTTCACATGTTACCCGACCACCAGACATGCCATTTTGCCACCTAGCTCAATGAGTCCAATCGAGTTTAGTGATAGATAAATGTAATTACCATGGATGAACTCCACAGCTTTGCAGATATCATCATATGATGGAGCAAATAGATAATCTCTTGTTGGAATCACCAAGTGATCAATTCCATGAGCCTATAATTGGAAACAAATCAAACACAAAATCGGGAAAAGCCATACATAAACAATAAATGCCTAACAACATAAGAAATTAATAATCAATAGAGCAAATATCTAAGTTGACAAGCTTACATGATATAATGATGTTGGGACCAAAGTCTCATATGATTCATTAAGAGTAACGACACCACAAACACCAAGTTCCTTCAAGCGGAAAACATCAGTAGGAAATGGTACAGCACCTAACAATACATACTGGTTATAAAAATTTTGTCAGTATTGCCTCAATGCAGTTAGAATCCATATATGATTAATTAAACTGAAAGATTACAGCTTATTGTTGTTGATTTGCTTTTATTAAGATCATCAATGTTCCCGTAAATGCTCAATCTTTTGAACTCTAATGTTTGTTTGCCACTTGTACAAAGTAAAACGTTAGTGAAACAAGTATGATCGCTTTCCATATTCTTCAAGAGCAACTTCTTAAACCATAATATTTAGTGTCATACTGCAAACAAACCATCATTAATACAAAAATGCAAGATTGGGTTATTTCAGACGAATTCTGGAAGTATCAATTCAATAACCATCAGTTGGTACTTATTCTTAGAAAACATACCTTTACATACAACATATATATAATTAAGCTTCATACATGAATATTTTACACACAAAAATCAACAACAAGCACTTATAACATGGCATAAAGCATTAGAAGCGTATCAATCCTAAATAAGCTACCTACAATTGTATATATTTTAAACAACAACATTCTACCCAACAATTACCATGGCATAATAAAAGTATCTGAAATTGAGTTCCATTATACCTGATCCACCCTATCCCACCACCGGAATTCGGTCTGAATCTTGTTCCTCACAACGTTATACAACAGGGTAGGATAAAACAGAGCACGAGCCCCTGCTCCGACCAAAACCCTTTTCGTATTTGAAACCACAACCGCACCACCGGCGGGAAAGTCACCGGAAAAGTCCAAATCCACATTCCCATCGCCACCCTCTTTCAGTTCCTCAATATACATCTCTATAAACAACAACGAAACACCAAAATCCCACCTAACCCTAAGAAAGATCCTCAATTAAGAGATGAACAATCGAAATCAGTCCCTATAATTCTTTGAACGAAAAAAAACAAAAATCAAATGGATACCCAGCTTTCTTGATTGATCAAGGAAAAGGGGAAACCGGTATGAACCTCGGAAGAAACGAAACCCTGGAGTGAAATGAAGTAAATGAGATGATGGTGATAAATTGAAGATTTTATTTCAACGGCAAGCAAAGGTGAAACGATCAGATCAAATTGTAAGCGTTACAAAAAAGGAAGGAGCTGTTCCACTCTCGCAAAATTAAAGAACCCTAACGCCATCTCTCTCCTCGGATTTCATTTTCCTTCTCGTTTATTGCAATATATATTATATATTTTTTTAATAATAATAATTGAATTAATTGATATTTTTAATTTTTGAAAAATTATCTCATCACCTACCAATTAGATAATTCGGGTCGAATTCAATAATTCTTTTTTTTATTTTCTCTTTATTTTTTACTACACTCTTAACTAAAATATAGTATGTGTGATTTAATACTTTTTGAAGTTGTATCTAAGTAAATTGTGAGAAATTGTATTTATATAAGAAATCTGAAAATAAATGTATTTTTATTAGCATAAATTACAAATCTGGTACATGTATTTTAGTATAAATTAGAAATTTTGTTCCTAGATCCTGGTTAATTACATTTTGGTACCTTTTATGTTCCAACCCAGACTTTCTTTTACTATTAGTTCACCCCCAAAATAGAAATGCTTAAATTGTCCTTGTCTCATTAATTTATTTATTTTCTTTTTAATTCTTAATTAATTTTACATTATTTAAATAACTATTTCTTTCTTTTAATAACTAAACTTTCACATTGCTGCCTACTCTAGGTGTTGTCGTCACTCATCACCACCTTCTCCGCCATCCAAACACCTCCGACAATCTAATCTTGAGAAAAAACTCTGATCTCCCACAATTACCTTCGACCGCCATTAGTGTAACCCACGTCCCTTTTCTCACCTCTACCATCCCCAACACCTAAACCACCATCATAACACACAATCACACCTTTATTTTCTAAACACAAACACGAAATCGCTATACACATGCACTCTAAAACCCACCTCCGGCCACCCTCAACCCTAAATCTAACCACACAAACAAATTTATTTCATCGAATCAAACACATCAAATAGAAATCACATCCTAACTTAACATAAAAATTCAAAACTGAAACACCCTCCAACAGAACTGTAAATTGAAACAAAACATACTAATTTGTGTTCAAAGCCGTAATTTTTCAGATCTAGAAACTAAATCTGTAAAGTGTACAATTCCATTCAGACCAGATTTATTATGTACTCTTTTTATTATTTCACATAAAAAGAAAATAACATTCTATTACTCAATATGGAGTAGTCAAAGTATCAAGGAGTCTTGGCTTATGATATTATCGAGATTTAAGGATAGTGTCAAATGACTTTTATGCATTTGAAGCATGATGATCTCGCTATCAAAAAGTCAAACATGAAATCAAGACTTGTTCTAAACACACTAAGTTGACTAAAGCGAACTAAGAGGAAAGTCACCAACTTTTTAAAATATTCCGGTTTATTTGTTAATTAGTTGTTTAGTTCCAATGTTTTAATGATTTTGCATATAACATTTTGTACACAAACAAAACCTATTACAAAATTACGCGACACTCACATGTAGGGGTGGTTTTCGAGTATTGGTTATTTCGGGTCGGGTAATTCGGTTATTTTACTTTTGAAAAGATAACCGATAACCGAACCGTTTTAATATTCGGGTATCGGGTAACGGTTAAAAT